>JAAXYX010003780.1:0-13586 GCA_036851915.1 Ptenothrix huangshanensis | reverse complement strand
CCTTTGTAAGGCGAGGAGGTAATGAAGCCTAATGATATTGATAACGATAATAGTATTGGTACGATGGTATTTTTCATTTTGTACAGTTATCTAATAGTGTATGGTACACATTCACATAAAAACATTAGGACTGTCGAATTTTGAACGAATACATGGACGGTGACTTTTGCTGTCTCTGCAAATGTAAAGTCACATGCAAATGAATTCACCTTGTATAAGGAGTTAATAATAAGTTACCGTTAAAAACTTGATCCGGAGAGTAAAGTGTTTATGAAGTTTGACTGTGGGTAATGATGAGGCACTATAAGGTAAAGGCCGGGACTACATACATACGACGTGCTATGATATGGCTAATAAGTGGTAGTAATAGCGACTGGATGCTCGTGAATACGGAGTTGTGATTGTGAGCTAACCGTAAATTATATTAGTATAGGAAAATGAGAATAGAGACTAAGTGGAGATGGATGTGGATGCGGATAGTGGATGAGGATATTATGTGGAAAGAGCGAGGAGAGAGAAAGAGAGAGAGAGAGCGTCTGAGCCCCAGCATAATAATGTATAAAACGTTATCTGGAATTGTGGACATTTGTCAACCCAGAGCGACACCATATAATACTCCCGCCGAAGGTATAAAGTATAAATCAAGTTGACTCAATCCGTCTCATCAATGCATTAATGTGTTGCATAAATCACTAGATGCGTCTCGCCCTCGTCCTTCACAACCAAAGATCCAAAGAACGAAACCAAACGAAACCAAGTCAAGTCAAGTCAAGTCAAACCAAAGCAAACGAAGTCAAACGAAGCCCAACTACCAAACACTGAATTCCTCCAGCCTCTCAATCATTTCATTTCATTTCCATTCCACAATTCCACTCCGTTCCTTTATAGGTATTCCATGTACATATTCCATTCTACTCCATTCCATTCGATTCTATTCTATGCTATCCGCAGTTCCCTAGTCTCTTTAATCATATTCCGCTTATTCTTTTTAGTCTCCGTATGCGTACTCAATGCCTAATATTTTGCTCTTAACGAAGACTAGTAAACTAGTAACTATATACATAGGTAGGTAGGAATGTAGGGTAGGTATGTTGGAGCAAGTTTGAAATGTACATATTTACTTATAGTGGTGAAGGTGTATGTATGTGAAATGGATTTAAAAGCAAAGTGCTATTAATACCGAGAAAGATCAAGTCAAATCAAGATGCAATGTTATTATTGGAATTCGTGTTGCTCTCGCTAAGAGTAACACTAACGTTTATGACTATAAGATAAGGGCGATATAATTTTGTCTTGTGTTGTCGTATAGGTGGTTATGTAGGTACGAGATGCTTGTAGGTAGGCATATTAGTCTGTCGGACGCTTTTCATATAATTATAGATTGTGATTGTGGATGAGGATGATGATTGTTCGGATGATATGATAGCTCACACTCACGATCGTCCCGTGTAATATCCAATAGCATTATTGTTATTGTATTTGTACTTATTTTATGTGATGCGTTCGATTCACTTCAGTTTCTTCTTAATAGTTCCACATTCGACGACCACATTGTAGCAGTAGACATAAAGAGAGGAACGACTTAACATGAGCGAACAACTTATGGATCAGCTCAACACGTACACACACAGCTACAACTATTCTCTTTTATTTTATTCGTGAGTGTTAAGAAGGTAGGTAGATGGACATGGTATAAATAATTGGTTGCGTATATAATTATATACCGAAGGTTGTTTGTACTTTCAAGTTCGTCGTTTTGTTTAGTGGCAGTCATAGTTTGTTGTGTCTGTCGATTTTCTTGCCTGTGCTTTTTCCTTTGATTTTCGTTTTGGTTTTAGTGTTGCACGTAGTACCAAGAAGGTACCTATCTACTACATATGTTGAATTGGTGACTTTTGAAGATGTTGAGCTGCTGAGGGATAGATATCTGTTACTGTTTCTGTCTCCGTTTCTGTTGGTCGTCGGTCGTTAGTTGATGATTCGTTGAACTATTTTTTCTCTCCTCCATAAACATTTAATACTATCACATTTATTTTTCATTTTAAATTCTCAAGTAATAATGGAGGCTGCCATCATAATGGCTTTTCCAATAATTGCCTGTAACTGATCAACTTGACATTGGTATTCTGTGCAGTCACTCACATTCACATCGGCATGGTTGCGGCAGAGACAGCATAGCTATGCAACTCTATATGTATGGCAGGATTTTTGACGATGTTTGTAGTGTGTGTATAGTCAGTGGGAATAGGAATAGGATGTAGTTTGGGAAGATGAATAAAATAAATGTATTGTTATAGGTTTAATGCTCTACTTTTCAGTTTGAGACTGCGAGAGATGGTGCACAGGAAAACGATGACAATGACAATGACAATGGCAATGGCAATGGCAGTGACGATGAAGATGACGATGACGATGACGATGATCGTATGGCAACCGAGTCCAAGTGAATAGTAATGATAGTATGGTATTATGTAGTATAATAGTACATACATAGTGAGTTGCTGCGGCTGTGGTGGCAACTCTGGTCTGGGTTTAGGTGGGTACTCTGACTTATGATGGCTATTACGACTAACGATTAATCTAAATTCTTATTCTTATTCTTCGCTTCTACATTCTCTGCAGTGTTTGCGTTATACTACATACATACATTATTACAAGAAAACCGTCTAGTCTGGTTCTGGTTCTTGTTCAGGTTCTGATTCTGGTTGTCATCTTTATATTTAAAAGATATGTACCTGCGTAGGAAGCATTGAAAGACACTTCTACGTTGATGCTGACACTCACGTATTTGTCTCCTATGAAAATATATAAATTGAAATTGATTAATTGATGCATTGGTTTTTGATGCTGGGGCTGGCAATCAGTAGGTAATAAAGTAATGTGAAGTGCATATGAAATTTGAAAGTCAAAGCCAAACGAAAGCCAGTGCCAAAGCTGAGTCGATTGAGATGAGGATTGACGAATGATGAATGACGATTAACGATTATAACGGAATGGAAAGCGACCGTGTGTAAATGTAGTTTGGTATGTAGCTAAATTGGAATGGAGGAGATTGGCTGTGATTGTATAAGTGACATGGTAATTGGTAGGTTGTGTGGACTTACAAAAGAGAGTATACATACACGTACGTTCTTATGGGGATGCAGATGTAGCAGGCAGTGCTATCGTTGACTACTTTAGAGATGTGTTGGTGAGTGACTGTGTGCATAGAGGGATAGTTATTTTATTATGGGTTATGGATGGAGAAGGAGTTAAGTGAATAAGTGAATAAATTGCATAATGCTGATCAATTGGGCCGGTCCGACGTCAAACGCTTATTCTTCTCGCACTTTGCATTCTTTCTCTCCATCATTTTATCTTCCCTGTTTCTCTGTCTCTGCCTGTAGCAATAACTTCTGTCTCTCTCTCATATTATCTGCTGTCTCTACAGTCTACAGTCCGTGCATCTTTGTGGGTGTATAGTCGTATGGATATGAATGTGGATGTGGATGAGGATGGAATTCGATCCTAGCTGATCTCATTTAATACGATTTCATTTCATTTGATTAGATTTGATTTGATTGGGATTAAACAGATTAAATGTAGATGTGCACCGGTGCTCCTTTATTAGGTGGATGTATGTACTATGTATGTATTCACTTAAGCATGGCTTGTATTGCATAGCATGCAGGTCATTATATATTCTTATTCGTTGACTTTTTTTACTCGACTTCGAATCCGAATACGACATCGACTTCGACTAATAACAGACTCCCTCTGAACTTTCAGTTGATGTTGATATCGAGCAATATATTCATAGCAGGCAGTGAACGAATGTATTGAGCAAATTCGCAGAGGGAAGGACAACAAGTTTTAAGGAAGTGACTCAAATTAAATTAGACTCTTTGCCTATAAAACTTTCCAAACAGAAGGGCGGGGGTGGAAATTGAAAGATGGGGTAAGTGCTTTCCATTCCTTTGTCTGGAGTCTGAACAGATTTTGGTGAATGTAGAAGAACAGATTGCATTTCAATATTTTATTTCAACAATGAAACAAACGAAGGCATAGTTATGTTATATCATTTTCTTATTTATAGGGAGGCAGGAGTTTTGAATATAATTGTTGGAGGTAGCTTTTTAAGGGTTAAAAATTCCAAGTTTTTTCCCTTTCATTTTTATAATAATTTGTAATTGAATTCTCATAATTCTTTACACCTTTGAAAATTACATTTCAAATAAAACAAGCTAGACGTATGTATTAATTACATTTTTCGCGATGTCGGATCGTTTTTACGTGTCTGTAAGAGTGAGTAGGTACGCTTCAGAATTTTTCAAAAACATCGATAGCCTCCTCTGTTCGCTCTTTCTCCCAATCAGTAACCATTTTTTTTGCAACCTTATTCCATTCCATTTGCATTTAGAGTTTTCTAAAAACCTCTACATAATACATTGTATATTTTTGCAGTCGCGTCGTGGAAAATAAGGAAGGAATTCACTTCGATGACTTACTGGAGTACAATGAAAATAAGTGATTGTTTCGTCTTTGGGCTTAGGGTATCTTAATGAATATTAATGCTTTATTAAATCACCCACGATGTGGGGTATTGAACATGGAAAGATGAAAACGTGATGACTTTCACGGTGCTCACAGTATCAATGTATGGATGTCTAAAACAAATACCTAGGTAGATATGCTCTACTATATCTCTTCTATACCTACTGATAGTGGTTATATCCAAGTTTTAATGAGATAATAGTGTATAATACTGGGATTGACACAATGATAATCATTTATCTGCTGTCTCCCCAGCTTACATATGTACAGGTATAATCAACCCAAGCTGGAAATAAATGACAACGATTTCCCCCTTTTGATTTGATTCGCGAGACGAGTAACTGTCATACGGACACGGAGCTGGAGCCGGATCCGAACTGGGAAAACAAATACAAATATACAGCACAGCTACAGTAACAAGCTACCAGCATGATCACGATCACCAAAAGGGCCTTCGAAGGTTATCAAGCCATTCTAATGTATAGGTACCGACGTATTAATCTTGGGTAGGAATTTCACTGCATCTAAAAGGCACCTTCATGCTACTTATATGTCTTTTAAAGATCTATTTTGTTGACTGTACTGGTGAAGATAGAAGAGGAAGAAAACGGGTTAAAGTTAAAATCGAGTAACGTGGAGGAATATACAGTCGCAAGTATAGGTAAACTAGAAGTTATGTGTAGACATTTGAGCAAGACTACAATATAGTAACGGCAATGGTAACGGTATCGGTATCGGTATTTCGATATCATTGCTATCGTTGGTTGTGATTCTGTTCCTGTTTCCGTAGAAAGCACTAGACTATCTGTGTGTGTGTAAGATTATTATTGGAAAGTCTAGCTTTCTAACTGACTGACTGAACGTCAGACTGACTACTCACTACTACTAGAGTTAAGTCCAACAGTAAAACTAAAGAGAACGACTTAAATGTAGCGACCAGCCTGTGTAGATAAAGTGTAAAGGGAAAAGGACTAAAAGTGCAAGTAGAAAGCCTGGCTAGCTGGCTGGCTGCCTGCTGCTCCTATTTATGTATGTAAGAACTGTGAAATAGTGGAAGAGTTGAAGTTGGAGTCAAAGCCGAAGCCGAAGTTGGGAGCTGGAAGGAGATCCAACGGTAACTCAATAAAGATGTAAATGATGTATCAATCAGTATCACTGAGGCCTAACTTGACTTAATTACCCTCCTAATTAACCAGCTAATTGGATGGAATCGGTAAATTTTGCTCGTGTACAAGAGTAGACTGGGGAACATGAGAAGAGATCAAGTCTTGTGTACTCGGATCGATATCAATGTCAAAGTCCCCCACAGGGGAAGAAATTGACAAGTTTATCCCTCTTTTTTCTAGATTCTCAACAACATGCAGTAGCAGTCGAGGTAGGCATTTTATTCTACGTAGGTACCTACCTACAACTGTATTCAAATACAACTAATACTGGCAGCTCATATACAGCATATAATTACCGTCTATAGCACCACACTACTATTAACTACTACGTAGATATAACTTATATAAGGATAAATCAAATAAGTCTGGTTCGGATTCGGATTCGGATGAGGATTCTCTGGTTCCTAAATTACCGCTACATGGCAGGGTACGTTTTGTACGGCGTGTATATAAAACTTGGTCTGTACTACATGGATATTGTCTTTTAGCATGCAATTATAGAATCGATACGCACGTACCTAGCTATGCTTTTATTTGTATTTATGGATATGGTTGCAATTAGTGTACGCTCTATACATACGCTGCTAAGTATTTATTACTTTTGAAAGTAATATGTACAACGTAACTTTAAACGATGGTTTTACATAGTTCTTCAAATTGGTATTTGAAAGTTGTGGTGAAAAATGTAAGAAATCGAATGTTTTTGAATAAACATTATCTAGAATTATGTTTGCTGGATCAAGACTCGATCGATGCAAGTTTTGAAAATTGAAAACCATTTGCTCCACGTATTAATCTTGACTTGAAAACGGCACAGCTAAAGCAGTTTGGAAGAGATGAACATCCCATCATCTCGTAAATGGCAGGTACCTACCCACCTATACGTAACTTTAAGGATTATCATAAAAATGTAAATATCATTCTCTGCACGTTCACTTCTTCACTAAAGATAACGATAATTTACCACGGCCCGGCGTCTTCACTTCGTTCACCCGTTATTGATGAAGCTTTGAAAATAGAAACAAAGCAGAATATAAAAAGCAAAGGGTATAAATGAAATATGTTGTTTAATCCAATTTCGTTGGAATCGTATGCATTTTTGTATTGCAACTGCCTGCTTTATTGTTTTCAAGTCCAATGTTTGATGTTTTGATCACAGCTGCAGCAGTTTTTCCGTTTTTCAGTTTTAGGTGCTCAACAACAATACAATAATACATATAACACATAATCATATAATGAAATGAAATGAACACCGAATGTTGTTGTAGCTTTGAAGCACTCAAACACATAACTATCGTCCTGTAATATGTAGTCGCGTACAACCATAAGTATCCTCAATGTATTTTTCTATTTCAATAATTTTCAATGTGTCTGTTTCTATTTCTGCTTCTGTTTTTTTTGAAATTCCTCATTGTATTTTATTTTGTCTTTTTACTGTAGATTTTGGGATGCTCATTTTGTTCCTGTACTCAGACATGGCACGGCAGACAGTATTTGTATGGTATAGCATGGAAAGGAGGCAGGCAAACAAACTTGACTTTTATGTTTTGATTTGTTTTGTTGTTGGAATTTGGATTTGGATTTAGATTCGGAATTCCAGCTGAGTGTGAGTTACGATTTTTTGGTGTTTATTGTATTTATGTTGTTATTGTATTTAGTATTTGAGTATTTTCTATGTTGCATGTCGGATGTGATGCATGCATACAATTTATTATGAGAATTGTTGAATTGTTAAATTGTTGAGTGAGTGTGATTGTGTGGTGGTTGGTGTCTGTGTTAAATGTGAATTGTTTTGGTAAACGAAAGGACGAGGACTGCTGTGCAGTGGGGATTACGCGTAGATACATATATGTACAAGGTGCTATATATGCATGCACACACTGCATCGTATCTATTGCACAGTGATTGTGAGCGTTTGAGATGATTTTTTTGTTTATTGTTTAGGAACTATGGATAAATTAAATGGAATGATTGAGCTAGGGATTTGGACTGTGGATGTGACTACAGGATCGATTGGTAGGCTAGGGTTATTTATTATATGATATATACAGAACAGACAGTATTGTACAGCAATAAAAGCTGAAAAAGAATTGTAAAATTTAATTGTAAAGTTTTTGAAGTCATTGCATGCTCTGCCATGCCATGCCTTGATGATACCATGCCAGGATGCCATGCAATCCGTGAAATATAACGAAATGAAATATAATGAAACGAAATATAATGAAATGAAATGAAATACCATACGGTACCATAGCATGAGATGTACATAGTTCGGTTGAGGTATAATTATGTTACACGGTGAGGCAAGTTCACATTTTATGTATTCTGGGTATATGTATTTGAATAGAATACCAAGTTTAGTGTATTTGTAAATTTCCAAGACCAAGACTTTGTCTCAGATAAACGTGTCTATTATGTAGCTGTGAATTAAACTGAATTAAAGTGAATTAAAGTACTGCATTAGAGGCAGAGACAGAAACGGAGACAGAAGCAGACTGTTTCACAAGAAAAACCTATATGAAGAAGGCAAGAAGCTGAAAAAGAAGATAAAGAAAAAAGGATTTGGTAATTTGCTCCCTCACACTGGGGAAGTACAATGAAGGTGTGTGTCTTTCATACAATCAAACACGGAGTCAAATAGAGTCAAGTTTAAACTTATCTACAGCTCCCCAGTCCTTCTGCCTTCTGTCTGCAGTCTACAGTCATCCAATCTTCCTTCGTCCTCGTCCTCACCTTCGTCTTCCTTTCGTATTCTACATTCGGATCGGATACAGTATTTTACAGTAGAGCACAGGTTTTGCTATACAGAGTACAGTGTCTGATGACAGGGCTAATGAAATTTTATGTATCTAGAGAGGTATTTCTTCTAAAGTTCCAATCGTTTGGTTTAAAGCCTGTCTTAAGCTGCAACTAGTACTGGAAACGAACCGAGGGCAGAAAACATGGAAGAAACAGGTCTCATTTTGAAAATAGGGGTTTTCGGAATAAACTTAGCGTTAATTTCTACCGACTTCAGGGGCTGCTCATTAAGAATGTTAATACATTTTTCAAATAGCTTGCTATAAAAATTTTAGTCATTATTCAGCTTTCAATTTGATTTAGGGAGAGAATTAGTCTAAATTAGGTTAAACGCGGTTAATTTAACGAGAGGAATTGATTTTGGCAAAACTGCGAGGGGCATAAAAATCGCTGCGCTGATTAAAAGTAAAAGAATAGTATTAATCTCGTTATGTCAGTTGATTCGATAGTATTAATTATGAGAGATCATTGACTGTCTAGACTAAATGAAGTTGTCTGTCAATTGTCAACCAGCCCATAATAATGATGGCTAATACTAATGACAAGTCAAGTGAGTGTGGATTCAATTGTATTTTATCCCATTTTCAAGTAAAAGGAAAACTGCAGGCGGCAACGGTATTTTTTTCTTACCTGCTCGCAATCGGCTATACATGGCATTTACTTGTGTATTATTACACCTAAATTGGCTAATCTCCATTAATTCTTAATTTGTAAATTGGCTTTGTATCGGTACAAGACTATCTGTATTGTCTTAAGGTTGAATGGTATTAGCTTTGACTTTGGTTTCGACTCGACGTTGAGGTTGAGTTGATGAACGTTTCAACTGATTTAGATTTCGAACTCAGAATTCGCGGGACGGTTGACTGACTATAATACCTCTGACGACGGGCGAACGGGCTGCTTGGATGGCTAGACATTTTTTGCCACAAGGTTTAAAAAGGTTGTAATTAATTGTTAGTGTGATTTTGATTGTTAGCAATATATTGTTAGTTCAATTGTTGGGAAACTATAACTGTATGACGTGATGACGTTGGCATTCAGATTGAGACTCAGCATATAGCATTGGTTTTTGGGTTTGAGTTGAAAAAAAGAATTTGAGATAGAATTAAATCTGAATAAAGTAAAGCTGAACCTGAACACTGAATGTGAATGAAATAGTAAAGAATATAACAAGAGTTGATTATTATAGATATCTTGTGTGATCGTATTAATTCTGGTATCGTATAAAATAGTAGTGATTACTATTAGGGTTTACATATGACATAGGTTTAAATGTAGTGTGGTAGTGATAGTGTATAATTAACGCGCATTGTATTATTGTATAATTGTGTATGATATGTTGTGTGTGTAGGCGAAAGGATTGTTCACGAATTGCACGAACAACCATTGATGTCCCTTTTGTTCTTATGGTAAGAAACAAATTATTGTTGAAAAGTTGTCTATTCTATTCTATTCAATCTTGTTTCATCATTCCATGGTATTTTAGCTTATTTTATTTTAACAATTTTTTTTCTTCTTTCATAGCTGTGATTCTGATTCTTCGTTATTCGTCATTCGTTATTCGTCCGTCTATTCGGGTCGTCGCAGAAGAAGAAGACGAAGACGAAGAAGAAGAAGAAGACCAAACGAAAACCAAGAAGTAGAAAAAAAGAAGAAAGGGAAGGATTTTGGTAGGTACTTTGTACTTTGTGTGTGGAGGAACTAAAACTAAACTAAAAGTTTTAAGAGTACAGATGGTTTTTTAGGAGAACAATACCGAGATGACATCCGAGACGAAATGGAAGGAATCACGAGATGAGGATGTGGAAAAACTCTGTTTATTGTTTTATATTCATCATGCGCGGGACGGGTAGACGGGATGGATGTGTAGTCAGTGTGTGTGTCTTTCTGACGATCTGACGATGAGTGTGTGAATGTGAATGTGAATAATGTTATGCTTTGCCTCGTATACTTTATGTTTTTAATTTATATGCCTGCCTTCAATTCTCTGTATTTCTGTTTCTTTTTCTTTTCTATGAGATTTTTCACAATCAAGTCAAACGGCATTGGAGTAGAATGGTGGAAGACGGATGATAGTCTTTACTCATGGGACTTGGCGTTTTAGATGCTTTTTATATCAAAATATCAAAATATAAATGGGTAGGTGTGGGATAAGCCAGATAAGGTGCAAGATGTGTTATCTACATTTTCCTAAGATAAGAATAGAAACAAAGTGCATCTTCTCAAAAAGTTGAGAAAGTACAGAAGGTATTTAGATATTTCTCAAGTGGCCAAATATGTAGTTACATATAAAGTTATGTTTCTGAGAATTGAGAACTATGCTATTGCTTCTGATACTTGTTTTATAAAAAAAATGTAAAACGTAGTTTTTTTCTGTTTTCGAAATATTTTAATCTGCGTAATTTGGATGTTTCCGAAATGAGCTATATATTTAAAACTTTTTAAAAAGTAGCATTGTTGAATGGACGCATTTCTACGAGTAGAAAGTACTATTTATGCGTTTGTAAAATGTGTACATTGATTATATGTTGTTTGTAGGTCTGAAAACTGTGCCATGCACAGTTTTTTAAAATGTGCAAAATATTGTATTTACACCTTTTTCAAGATTGCAAAATATAGTACATATTTGTACGTTCCCAGAATCAAATAAATATCAAATTTCCCACGTTTGAAAGACGTAATTAGAACTTTCTACGCTGTTGACAGCAATGGGAATTGAAACCCACGAAGGATGTTTAACATGTTTGAAAATAGTACATAGGATATTTTGCATACTGAATTAAAGACACGTATGAATGTATGATTACAAGTGAGTAAGAAGGAAATGTGATGATTGTAATTTTATTCAGGATAAAAAGTTGAAAGAGAGGCAGAAGCTGTTAGTGGAGATACTTACTCAGACAGGATTAGAGTTAGAGTAAAATATAATGTGATGGGATATGGGATTTTTATGTTATGGTCTTGTTGGTATTTATAACATAACAGTTGATAGTTGATATTATTTTTATAGTCGAGTCAAGCCATGCCACGCCATGCCAGTCTCATCGTCAGTGTCTTGTCTTGCCTTGTCGTTGTTCGTTCGAGTTTGAGAGTGATGATGATGAGAGAGAAGCGGATGAATATAAAAAAAATTCAGAAAATCAAGGGAGCACATCGTGACTCGACAAAAGTATACGTCTCTGGGAAACAGAAGGAATTTTTCCTCGATTTCAATTGATGAGCTACGCATTATGTATCCGCCATCAAGTCCTAGTCATAGCCAAGTCAGTCTCAAGGATCGAGATCGAAACGAGGTATGTACCTATTGCCATTAAATATAAGTATGATCATACATAATATATATAATGGAATGTAATGCCATATACAATGCATTGCAAGGAAACCAAGTAAGTAGACCATAAGAGACGTTCCGTTTTCATTCTTTTCTTTTTCTCACTATGATAGGCAATTGATATGGACTAAAGTTTTTAATAGGCAGTTCACTCTTCAGTGTTTTCAGTGTCTTCAGTTTCCTTGTTGCTGTGCATGCATGTAGATGTGGAATGGATCCCTTTCCCTGACTTCTTACATGTGTATTGTCGTCATGTCCTCCTGCTCATGTTTTCCTATACCGACGTTAATTTTTAACGCGAACGGACAAAGCAAGTTGTAAATGTGAATGTCGTTGTCTTATTATCTCTTTCTATGCACCATTAAAATGAACAGGAGTGCAGAGTGAAGGACCAGGACCAGTGTTGTTATGTACTCACCTACCTGCATTATTTTATGCAGGTATTATTATAAAGCGAAGCAAATCGTCATTATTTTACTTACATATTTTTCTTGAAATTGTGTGAATAGCAAAATTTCCTACTCACGAATATCACAGCAAGGGTAGTGGCAGGGGTAGGAGCATGGGATGGTGTGGTATGGTATCACGGTACGGTTTGCTTGTTCTGATTCTGTTTGTGCTTTTGATTCCACTTCTTATGACTCGTTGCGGTAGGTTTGTTCACGAAAAATAAGAAAATGTCTAAGAATGAATTGAATTCATGAGTTTGCCATCTATGTGTGTGAAGTGGGAAGGAGTTAAAATTAAATTTGACTTTGGCTTAGACTTTACTGTGGCAATTGTAATGTTTGACTTATGAAGTGTATGGTGCCTACAGTACAGCCTACAGATATGTATATAGTTATCATAATGTACCTAGTTCTTCTTGTTTTAAATGGCCTGGCCCGGCTTGACTTGCACACCTGCACCAGTCAGTCACTCCGGAAAGTCAAGGCAACAAAAACGCGTCTTGGGTTCCTTCGTCATTCATAATGTGTTTATAAAATTCATAAAAAGGTTTGTAATCTTGAGCCGAGAAGTAAGTGAGACTGTGCATGTAAGTTGAGGAAAGCTCAGCTCAGTTCGTCTCTCCTCTCATGATTAACGAGTCGGAGTTAAGTGCTCAGGAATTATTTTCTTCGCCGTTTGCTTCATCCGACTTTGACACGCTATGCTATGCCTTGGCCCTGCTCTGCACTCAAACTCATATTCTCTTATCTTGCCTTGCTCCTTACCAGTTAGACTCGTATCTTATTTGCTATTTATGCTACTGCATTTGTTTTTCCTTTTCCTCCTTTTTTTGGTGCGTTCCGAAAACCTTTAAAAGAAGATGAAAATGAGAGCTGAACAAGTTACGTGTGTCAAAAGTCAATGCGCTCTTGCGTACAAAAATGAACTCTACACCATGTTTATTCCCTTTGTCATTTCCTTTTCAATTTTGTCATTTTTCCTCTTGGGGCATGATTTTGTGAATTTGTCAAGTATAACAACCTACAGAGCAGAGCAGGACAGGATAGGGAGTAGTGGCTTTAGTACAAATCCAAGTTAGAATTTTTCAGAAAGGATGTTTGAGAGTTACGAGACTTTTAGTGTTTATTTAAAGTTAAAAGGACAAAACTATATTTCTGTCGCTTGTAATAATTACTTTTGTGTCACATATTTTTAGGGGAAAGTTGTGCTTAACTACAATAATTACAATTGTGCAAGGCTTTGGTAAGGATATATATGTTTGTGCAAATATTAAGGAAACTTTTGTTACAATAATGAACTGCACCTAT
>JAAXYX010003779.1:0-13589 GCA_036851915.1 Ptenothrix huangshanensis | reverse complement strand
CAATCTTAATTTCTGAGGTGAGATGAAGTGAGAATCTGAGATCCGTCAGGTTTACCCTTAATATGAATACTATAATAATTCCACTGAGAACATACTTAATTTAACTTATTAGTTATTGAGTTGAAGTGCAAGATGCCCATTGTTCACCTAAATATTACGACGAGCACATCGATTAGAATCCAAAGACATAGACAGATGATCAAACAAATTACATATGGAATAAAATGATGCAAATAAAACGATTTGTCTGGAAAAAATAAAGAAACGGGTGAGGCCGCAGCTAGGACAAAGTGCACAATGTCGATGCAAGTTTTTTCCGTCTCTCGAGGAGGAACTTTGCACGTTTCTGAGCAGCCTTGGTGAATAAATCTTTCTTGAACTTCGCACCACTCAAAGGAAGCCTGTAATGATCATCAAACACATGTCAAGACAAAAGAATTACCATTGGCTTTAAAAGATGCAGAGTTAAAGTCAGGAAATATTTGTGAATTATTATTATTTGTTGATTTAATTACGTATCAAATCCAGGCCTGATCTGAACTGTAAAGACGGAATAAACAGGCTTGTGATCGGAGAGACGGATTCCAGCAACAGATTCATAGGCGAGACAAACGACTTCGGTGGGCAATTGGGGTTGTGACTGAGGGCTGAGTAGATTTTCTTTCATCTTGACTTTGACTGAGTGATGATGCGGAGTCTGATGATTGCGTTGATGAACGAGGCTGTCTTTGGATTTCTCTTTGGATAGTTTTTTGGTACTACTGGTGTTACTATGGGAATGGGAACTGGAACTAGCAGTCACTTTGGCTTTCATCGAATTACACTTGTACATAATTCGATCCGTGTAGGCCGGACAACGCTTCTTGTTCGAAGTGTCGAAATCATCTGTTCCGATGTCGTACTTGTAGGTCGGTCTATTTAAGTAATTACATTACAAGACAAAATAAGCAATGCTCATCAATCAATTCGTATAATTAATTCAATTTTTACTGAAGGCTGAAAACATACTTCATTAATTAATTGCCAACCAAAAGACCAAAACATTATTTATTTTTTTAAACAACAAAAAGGTCCAAAATGTTCACCTAACTTTTTAAAAGACAAAAAACGCTCATTTCACATAGACGTGTACTATAAAATAAAAAATAAAACTTCGACACACGACACGGGTTCTTGAAGTAAACTACTAACGTCATCTAACTGCAGAATTTGTAAGAAGCATTCAAAAACAAATACTAAGAGTGTATGTGTAATCGTATTGAAAACATTTTCTCGGACCTTATTTCTTTAAAAGTGTGACCTTATTTAATTTGCGAAGGAAATAATTTTCACGACTTTTGTAATTGATACGATTGTTCATGTTTCCATAACTCTTTTTCAATTCATATTTCGTACAAACAATTTCCTACCTCATACATAATTACTTTGTAATTATGCGACTCATTTTCGTTAATTTCTACTTTTCTACGCAACTCTTAATTTAGGTGTTATTAAATGACAAGGAAAACTACTTAACTACTATTTACACATCTACCGATCCACCATATGACAATTTGAAATAATAACCTGAAAGTAATGGAAGCAGCTTCCTGAAATCCCTCCAAACACTTGGGGAGATTATCCTTGCGTTTATTGAATAATAAATAGAGTTCATCCCGCTCGAGTATTTTGCTAATCTGATTACATCTCAGGCCAAATAGAATTTGATCTCGAGTCATTCCCGACAAACGGAAGTTGAGATCTCCGCAGAGGAAAATGACGTCGGGACTATCGTGACTAGAACCGGTACCGGTGCCGGAAAACTTGTTGCCATACGACTCAACAATCTTTCTCAGTTCTTCCACCCGTTGCTTCTCCCTTTCTGGTTCGGGACCAGCCGAGAGGTGGGCACTAATAAATAGAAATCTCGATCCAAAGAAACCGAACTGGATTCCAGCCGATCCCTTGGTTTTGAAAAGACGACCTGATCGAACGCTCAACGTGTAGTCTGTAGGCTCTGTCACCAAAGAAAAGGAAGTATGAAAAGGTAATTAAATTGTAGTTAATATTTTATTCGCCAATTTCATTATTAAATAAAAATGTCATTAACTGTATTAATTACCATTGCTAGTAATTATTGCTTTAATCTTATCCCAAACAATTAAATACTCTCATTTTTATGATCACCGTTATTTACTAATTACTGCTTGTTCATACAACTTGACGATTTATTAAATATCAAATAACCACAGTTATTATTTACCTGTAGTAAACCAAAGTAAATCTCGTCTTAGGAAGATGGAAATGTGAAGAGTCCCAAATGAAATGGAATGAAAAAGTGCAAAAGCCGGACCAAGACAGATTTGAAGTTCCATCTCCCACGCATCAGAGTCGGGCCAACATTCTTGAATTGAAATCACATGAATATCAACCTTCTTCAAACTCTCATCCTGATCGTGGTAGAATAATTTTCGAAGTTGGTATTCCTTTGGAGGAGGAAGAGATCCCATGTTCCAAGTTGTCACCTGAACTCTTGCCTTCCTTCCGCTCAAATACTTCTCTAATTCTTCTGAACCTAGAAGAGGACCATAACCGGGCATCGTTCCATCCTCCAAAGATCCTTCACTCAGCTCATTATCTGTACCTGACCTTGACATGGATTTTGTTTTTGATTTCGGGTTTAATCCTGACGTTAATATTGATTTAAACTTCGATCCACCTTCATCATGATCATGATCTTCGATGTCTGCATCGGCATCCGCATCCGTTTCGGTATCAATGCCTGATCGGTTACTCGATGTAGAAGGTGAGTTGGACTTGGATTTACTAGGATCATCAATAGTTCTTTGACGATGATGATGCAAATGATGATGTCGATGGTCATGGCCATGATTATGATTCTTATAATTAATTGGATCATGATCAACACTTTGATCCGCATTTAGACTTGAGAGGTTTTCTTGCTTCGTCAATGTGGCTTGTCTGTCTCGCTGATAATTCTTGATTGGAACATGAACATCTTTGGCTTTACTTTTACTTTTAATCAGTTCTTCGTCTTCCTCCTCGTTTTGCAGATCTCGGTCTCGATCAATGTTTCGTTTGAATTCAGTGTCACTACTACTATTGGGAATCCTATGAAGAGCACTTGGGATAGCTGAAGCTACATGCGGATGATGATGACGTTGTTGTTGTCGTTCTTCGTGGCTTACGTTTATATCGTTTAGTTTAATTTTATTATTATTATTCAGTGGCACGGTAGAAACAGAAGCTGATTTATTCTTACCTTTAGTCACCTGGATCTGACTCTGATTCTGGCTCATACTTACTTCTTTTATATTAATTTATTATTTAAAATTTCCATTTGAATTTGACACTTTGCAGTAATAATTTGTCGCTTCATTGTTTTCCTCCAATCAAATGATTAAATTTTAGTTCAAAGATTGTTTTTCTTCCACTCTCTCAAATTGCAGTTCAGCGAATAATTGAATTCAGTTCAGTATAAATACTCAGAAACTCCGATACTCGACTTAATAATGCTAAATTAATGGTAATTTAATTTCAAGTTTGGTAGTTCAACTTCAGATTGTTTTCTATCTTCCTCTTCCTCCTTTCAAAACAGCAGTTCTTCGCACGTCACGGATCACGGTATTGCCACTAATTGCATTATTATTTATTGTATTTTCGTAATAATTCCAATAGAAATTTCACAGCAAAGTCTTTAAATTATTTGATGAAAGAATAAATTAATTATTAAAACTAATAATACTAACGTTGTTTTTTCAGAATAAAACAAAGCAGGGAGAAGGGGATAATTGAAGGATAGAAGGCAAAAGTTGCGGTTGTCTCATCGACGTCAGATGAAAGTCAATGCTAAATCCGAAACGACTGCGATCCGAAATCCGAATCCTTTGCCGATGTGGAATTTGTGCATGTCCAACTGTTTGTTGTGACCGGGTTACCATGGTGTGTAGTGTAGTCTTTCTTCTGCCTGTGTCTACGTGCATGTTCTCTAATGTGCCCGCAGTGTGAAGCAGGAAGAACAGTGATAGTGATGTATGTTTGGGGGCAAAAAACTGGAATATAACTGCATGAGGAATGTTGAAGAGTTCGTGTGTAAATGTAGAAGACTGACCATAATGGTTAGACCGGGTGTTCAGACTTGTCAAATAATTGATTTACTTAATCCTGGACGTCGTAGGACGTGAGGTGTCCGGTATTTTATTGCTGTCGATTTTGTCGTGGCAGAGTATAACTGGTACTCTGGTGCTATGCTGTAACGTGTGAGGAGCAAAAATGTTTTGCAATAGCAAAAGTCAATTCAAAATCAAGTTAGAACCGTTTACATAATTATATGTAAAAAGGCTGACGCATTTCAATGCAATTACATATGTACACAAGTTACCAAGATTTATATGTGTACTAGTGTACTTTAAATAGTAATACGTATATCCCTGCTTT
This sequence comes from Ptenothrix huangshanensis, assembly GCA_036851915.1. Classification (NCBI taxonomy): domain Eukaryota; kingdom Metazoa; phylum Arthropoda; class Collembola; order Symphypleona; family Dicyrtomidae; genus Ptenothrix; species Ptenothrix huangshanensis. The sequence continues at coordinate 9,152 of JAAXYX010003779.1, read as the reverse complement.
TCTAAACCGTTTTCCTTTTACTGTTTGCTCTTCCTGGTGTTTAATTATTAAGGATACCATAATGACAACGAGGTCACGTTGGGTAATTCAATTTTCCTTAAACTGTAGCTTCGCTCAGTTGTAGTTGTAATCGTATGCAATTTCCAAGCCGTAACGTAACTAGGCGAAGGCCACGTACGCCTACGCCTACGAAGGATTTTTAAAAATACACTACGAGCTTTAACATTTGCATACAAAGACGCATTTTTTTAAAAATATACACGAAAACGGTGTAGTTTTTAAAAATTAAAAACGCAGGTTTTTCAATTTGGTCTTTTATTACTATACAAATACACCCTGTTTTTTAAAATTTATTTCAATAGAGACCCAGTTTTTAAAATGTATACAAAAAAACCAGTTTGTAAAAAATGTGTACGAAAGATTCCCGGTTTTTTTACAACTTTATGCGAAATATATCCAGCTTTTTAAAATTTATACAAAAGACCCAGTTTTTTTAATTTATACCGAAAGACGGATTTTTTTTAATTTACACCTAAAGGCGGATTTTTTTTAATTTACACCAAAAGACGGATTTTTTTTTATAATTTGCAATAAATAAGATGCAGTTTTTTATTTGACGCCGGATTAGATCACGATTTTTCCAGGCCTACACGAAAAAAATCCTGCGGGCGCTACTGTTTCCAAAATGGCTAACAAACTTTAGCTTCAAGATTTTGGAAAATGTCCACATAAAATACGATAAGACAAAGGAATGTAAAAAAGCCTAACCATAGTCACGTCACAACAAGAAGAAATAAAGCAGAACATGAATAAAAGCAAATGACTTGCATACGCTAAGTAATTGTCAACGGAATAAAATGACACCAACAATAAAATAAAATGGTAATAAAATAACACCTAGACATTTTAAGTCCCTACATTACAGACAAGTTACTAGCATTGCATTGTATTGGATTGGAACACAGAGGATATTCATTCAAATGAGCACGGCATTGTTTACACATAATTAAAATTATCAACCCACAAATCCTATGCTTATATGGTTTATTAATTTCAATTATAAACACACACTAAGCCTCAACCTTTGCTCTAGTAAAGAATCCATTGAAATGAAAAAGAATACTGTCGAGCAGAATCCAGCACCAGTGCCAGGCCAGTGCCAAGCCAACGCAATTTAATTCCAACTGCAAACACAAACAAGTACGAATACATTTAAGGAACAAAACAAATTACTAATCACAAGTGAGATAGAGCGGATTGCATTTAAAAGACAATCATCATTATTACTGGCTCGTGATTCTGATTCTGGTACAGCACACAATGATTAATGATCCACTTCTAATCAAACCAATTAATTCTACAGTGCATTCTTACAAGTAAAATGTCCTGGGTTTCCTTAACCCTTAAGATTACGATGCAACGTCAAGTCAATTACTTACTATAAATACTGATACAGATTCCAAATACACAAATTCTTTATAAATGGCAACTAAATATCAAAGAAAGTAGTTTTAATTCGAATTCCAAATTAGTACTAGTGCCAAAGTGAAATCGACACAAAATAAAATAGTTGTAACCTGCGTAGTACAATGCCCCAAAAAGTTAGTGTGGTTACAGTGTTACTGCGTCTTTGTCGCGGTCCCGGATCCAGTGGGCAAAAGTACTTCGGTGTATCTTCCGGTCATACATTATTACTCGTGTTTCTTGCCTCGCTTTTCTTGGAGACGTGTAGAGTTCAGTCACAAATTATTATTATTCCCAAGACGCAGGTGAAAGAACCTTTCAAGAATAATCCCAAATGGGAGGATTTCAAATTGGCGCAGTTTGATAGGATCAAAGTTTTGGGGACACTTGTGACCAATGTTTGGACTTTCCTCGATGTAATTCTTCTTATAATTGCATTATTATTTAGTATAAGTGATTAAAATCAGTAGTTGATGGAAACAACAATTTGAATTTAGAGCATAGAAAATCCAGATGCGTCTTACCCCTTGGATAAAACGTTTGTTCGCTATCATGTTCAAGCCTTTGTCAATTTCTTTAAACAAAGTGAAGCCAGACTGTCTGAAGAAAACCCTTATGCTATAATGGACCCTGCCATTGGCATTCATACAATGTAATTGCTTTCATGTAGTATTTTAATTAGAATTACAGTTAATTACTAATTTTAAGTTGTCGCAGTCCACGTTGATGGCACTAGTAATTAAGTAAGAATTTAAAAAATTATCATTTCCAGGGAATCCCTTTTCAAAATTTCAAACATTCCGGCAAATCACAATAAAATGTTAGACCAAATGCGTATCAAATGGATGGAGGTTGATTCTATGGTTCTATCCATTCACATTCAGTTTAATGAAACTACGCGCCGTATTCTCGAACGAAGGGAAGGAGTGGAGAAGGAGATTTTGGAGGGAAAATCAAAAACGTTCCCCACCTGGATATCACACCTGTCGGGAGGGCCGGAAAATGGTATGCAAGATTCCTTAATGGCCTTAAATATTCAATTTATATACTTTTATTTAAATAATGTTTTTTAAAATCTTAAATTCGCCGCTTAAAAAATCCAGGAACAACTAATAAATGGACGCTGGATGAAATCTCCACAAACGTTGATAAATATATGGACGATTTGGGGAAGGAAAACCATTTAATTCGCGGGCTGGTTCAACTACTAAGCTCAATGGTAGAACAATAAATTAAAATTTAAACCAACCGCAAACATTTGAAATTCATGGAATTAAAATGCTGATTTTACTTTATTTCTTTCAGACTCAGAACAACGTAGACATGCGGGAAACTTTAAATTACTACTGCTACGGGAACAACGACTTCGGAGTCTTTCAGGATATTTACGACGTTCTCACAGATGCTGCCCTCTACCTTTGCATGATGGACATGAAGAAGCTTATTCTGGATCTTTATCGGATCACATACGCCAAATTCTTTCAGCGTAATAATTATTTCGGAAATACAAGCTTTCAAAATGAAGAACGTTTTTACTTTGAATAATTGCTTTAAATGTTATTTTTGTACAGCTGGTGCTGTGCCAGACAGTCGTGAGGAGAGAAAGCAGCTGTTTGATCAAATGGTGGAGAAAATCAAGCGGAAAATCGACTTTGAATATTTGGAGGGGTCAGATTTTACAGAGTTGCCACATCCACCAATATTTCGATGTGACAGCGTTCCTCAAGATAAAGATGGAATTCCAAGCCAGTGGGGCAAAAACATCACCACAGGAATCTCACCTGCTGCTGGAGCCACTTATCCTTATGGTACAATAAATGCTACTAGTTGAAATTTCCAAGAAAATCATTAACAAAAATATTAGAGAAATCTTGCGTTTTCGTATTTTTAAACGGTTTGACGAGGTCTTAATTTTTAAATTAAAACAATTTTTGTTTTTTCAAACCAAAGATCCTCAGGCTGGTCCAGAAAAGGAAGATGGAAATGTGGGGTATTTTGATGAACGTCCACCGTCCTTCCAATATGCCCAGTTTGACAAAGCTTACCACGTAATTAATTATTATGTACTCCTAAACTAAAATTAATTGTGCAAGTAGATTCTCTTTTTCAAATTGTTTACCAGTAGAAACATTTCTTGTCGGAAGCAGTAGCGTCGGCAAGGGTAGGCCTTGTAGACCTGCAGTTTTTCGAAATTTACACAAAAACAGGCGCAGTTTTTCGAAATTGACACAAAAACAGACGCAGTTTTTTTTAAATTGACACAAAAACAGACTTAGTTTTTTGAAATTTACGTAAAAATTGACACAGTTTTTTTAAATTTAAGTGAAAATAGACGCAGTTTTTTGAAATTTACACAAAAACAGACGTAGTTTTTTTAAATGTACACAAAAACAGGTGAAGTTGTTTTAAATTTACACAAAAACAGACGTAGTTTTTTTAAATTTACGCAAAAACGGACGCACTTTTTTGAAATTGACTTTAAAACAGATGCAGTGTTTTCAAAACACACAATCAGATGCATGTTTTTTAAAAATTTACCAGTTTTCGTAGCAGACCTAAACGAAAAAAAATCTTGCCGACGCTAGTGGTCGGAACCGTTTACAAATCTAAAAATCTAATACTCATTTACTGAAGAAGGACATTTTCCCTATTTTTCCAGGGCTATCTGGAATCCGAATTAGTCCTAAATCCTGCTGGAATGTGCCAAGGAACTTGTCTGGATTACAAGAGAATAACACCCACATGCGAAGCCAAAGGAGCAAGTAATTGCCAGGAAATGCGGGAATCACATTGTGATCCACCAGGCTCCGGTTGCATGGAGAGAAATAAGTGTCCCGAATTTGCTCGAAGTGTAATGAAATCGTTTCAGCTTTAACTTTAATCACTTAAACAAATTAAAAAGATTATTATTAATGATTTATTAATTATAATTAAAATACAGTGCAGAAGAACATCGCACGTTGTGGACATGTGTTTTTCAGACCAGCCTACCAGATACTATAGTCATTTATCTATGCCCTCACACAATCAAATCCTTGGACTTGGAGCGCGTAAGTTTAATTTAAAGCGTTGGAATTTGGAAACAACCAAAAAGAAAAATAACTTCGATTTTCCAGCTTGTTTGTAGTGATAAAGTTTCAAAATACTTTCAGCAAATGATACAAGCGAAGTTACTTGCTCTGGCGGCACAAAGCGCGCAAAGGAGCGCTGGGAAATGGAATTCGGAATAATTTTGAATAGCCCGCAGTATTGTGAACTTTGCCTGTGTACTTGCTTGACCCCGCAAGATCCTGCAGATCAACATTATGTTGACCTTCAACCCGCCGTGGCTAATGTCAACGAAGGTTTTATTGTCTCGTCAGTTCGGTTTATTCAGGAAGATCGGGTCCTTCGGCTTGCTGTAAGACTTTTGTTTTCTGTAGACCTGCTGGATCTAATCTAGTGTAAAATTTGAAAAGCAGCTCGTTTTTTTCGAGTAACTTAAACAAATTCGCTCCTATTTTGTGTAAATTTAAAAAAATTGCGTCTTATTACGAGTAAGTTTTTAAAAATTTGCGCCTTTTTCGCGCAAATGAAAATAATCGAGCTTTTTTCCTACAAATCAAAAAGAAATCGCGCCATTTTCGAGTAACTTAAACAAACTGAACCGTTTTCTGGTAAATTAAAAATCGCGTCCTTTTCGAGTACGTTTTTAAAAATTGCATCTTTTTCGTTCGCGTTAAAAAAAATCGAGCCTTTATAGTGCAAATTAATAAAAATCGCGTCTTTTTCGAGTAATTACTTTTTTGAAAAATTGCGTCTTTTTTATGTTAATTTAAAAAAAATCGTGCCTTTTGATGTAAATAATTAAATCGCATCTTTTTTGTTTGAATCTTAATGAAATCGGTAGCCTATTTTTAAAAATCCGTTGTAGGCCCAGACCAACAAGGCTTTCTCTTGTATGTAGACGCTACTGATCAAAGAAGGATAATGACAACTTAGTATTTGATTTATTCCAAGTAATTATTTTATAACCTTTCTTCATCTCTTTCAAGGTTGAACAGGGCAAGCCGATTAAGAAGGGTGAAATTGACCCCACGAGCACATCTTGGGTTGCTGGAACTCCATCGGATAAGACAGATGCCACGAAAACAATTCCCCTGGGACAAAAAGGATTTCTGCGAATGAACTTTGACATCGTGGTAGGAGAAGCAGATCAGGTTGTAACAGGAGTGAAGTTCGTTCTTGATGCAGATCAGTCACTCTCCCTTCAAGTTCAAATGACTCCGATTTCATGGCTCTCGACGGACTCTTCCCAAATCAAAGTTGATAGTGCCCAAAGTCAATGGATAAGCGCTCAAAAATACCCGCAAGAAAGCGTTCCCAAGAAACCATTAAAGTTCTACAAACCCAATTCACCTTTGCTTCAGAAAGGTCCATCGATGCCCGACGTGGTCTACAATTCCTACGTGGAGTTCACAACGACGGATTATGAAGAGGACGTTGCTCAATCCACAATTCCTTTCTTCGACACTCAGCCAGTTCACCACTTTGAGACGAAACGATGGCTCCAGGGCGTTGGACTCATGCACAAAGGGAAACCGAGGTCAGGTGGATTCATCGCTCCCATCGTTGTTCCTTCCAAAGGCAAAAAATCCGCTGGTTGACGTTGACAGTCCTCGATCCTAGACTTTCACTTGACCGGCATTTTCAAACTCTTGTTTATAAATTCTTAAAGGCAGTAAATAAAAAAGTATAAAAATTCTCTTTGTATGTAATTATAATATAAAAACATCGTATTTCGGTCTCGAATGGATTAGGATTTCGACTTTTTTGCATTTCTAAAACAAATGGCGTCGTTTTCATGTAAAATGAAAAAAAGTGGATTAAATATTGATTAAGGGTCCGAAAATCCAAAAATTGGATGACATCATTTGTGAACCGTCCCTAATTCTTAATGTGCTATTAACAAAATGACTTGGAGACAAGTGCTGCTGTAGATCTTGCCTTAGTGTCTTACTAAATATTTCCGCGAAAACAAATGCCTTACTAATTAGTCAAAGAAGTGGGCATAAAGACAAAAAGGTTGTGCATGTAATTATGTGATAGGAAGGCGATTGATGATGAGCGGAGATTTGCCATTTGCTAGCATGCGATTACATACGATGCTGTGCCCACAACCACAACTCCGTTGCGTGTCTGACTGGACGAGTGAGTGGAAATTTTGTGAGACGACGAGGACACGAGCTGGGCTGGATTTGGAAAAGTTTCCTGCCTTCGGCATCCAAACCAAACATTCCAAACTCTTCCACTCACCTCAAAGACTCGAAGTGAAGGTGAGTTTGGAGCAGCTTGAGTAGCTAGCGGAATTTTTCCTTTTCTCTAGGCCATTTGAGTAGAGAATTAGGAAAGTGGGAGTGCTAAAATAAAACGAAGCTGGAATTGAAACGAACGTGTGCTCTGCAACTTGACTTGAGTCTCAGTTAGCATCAGTCGTTCCACAAGTGCACTTTAACACAGGAAGAATTGGACGAAGTAATTACAAAATGGGAGGTTTTGTGGATGGAGGAAGGGAGACTGGCAAGTGTGAAGCGGAAGTGCGGCGTTTTCCGGTGAATGGAGATGAGCACAAGATGGCCGTGCGAAGATGCGTGGAGAGTCTGGAGCACGCGTGTCTTTGCAACTACGGCGACGCAGAGTGCGCTCTTTTCAGTTCGCGCTGTGCCAACATGAAGAAAGTTCTGGAGCACGAGCGGGTAAGTTGAAAATTGCAAGGCACAATTCGCATTCATTCCTTCAACTCTTTCATCTTCTTTCACTTTCTTTTTCTCCAGAAGTGCTCTCGGAGACTGAACGGGAATTGCACGATTTGCAAGCAGCTGATGGCCCTCTGCATTTACCACGCGAAGGACTGCGGCCAAGTGGACTGCTGTCCTGTTCCCTACTGCGACAGCATCAACCACAAGCTCTGCCAAACCACCCCAACGAGAACGCGACCTCACCCGAATTTCCTCACTCTCCTCAAACAGCGGAAGCAGAGCATCCAAATCCAAAACAGCATCGCCAAATATCGAGCCATTTATTCGCCACGGAAACGGAACCAGAGTGTGGGACACTCGGTCTCCGCCGCCATGTCACTTCCAACCGAGAAAAGTCTTCCGTCCTGGGAAAAGTACGCCGAGCAGAATTCCAATGAAAGAGAAGCTCGTGACTTTGGGGAGGACGTGGAAGGAAAGGAAAATCACTCGGGCGTGGTTGGAGGAGAAGGGAAAAGATAAGAATAAATTCTTCCAGGACTTGACTTTCCAAACCATTCCTCACTTCGCAATATTTTCCTCCATGACACTTTGTCGTGTGAGTTTGAGAGAGAGGCGATGGGAATAATTAATTACTGGGACCCCGAAGTGCTTCCGCTCTTTGCAGGGGCGTAGCTGAGATTTGATTTTGGAGGGTGCTTGGAAATTTCAAAGCTGTTAAGTTCAAATTTTCTTGCCATTAATTCTAATAAAAAAAACAGGCCTGCCTAAAAAAATTGAATCTATTTTGTGTCAATTAAAAATTATATACGTCTTGTTTTGTAAATTCTAAAAAAAATGGCGTCCTTTTTTGAATATTTAAAAAAAACTACGTCCATTTTTCTAAATTCTAATAAAACTGCGCTAATTTTTGTAAATTTAACAAAAACTGCGTCCATTTTTATACGTTCAAAAACACGAGCCATTTTTGTTCAAATGTAGAAAATAAACGTGTTTTTGTACATTTAAAAAAGTGCTACAAATCTGGTGCACATTTTTAAAAACGTCGTCATCTCTTGTATAAAAAATAAAAGTATTAAAATATTAAATTTTTGGGGGGTGCTTTAGCACCCAAGCACCGCCCTCAGCTACGCGCTTGGTTAACAACCACATATTACAATTCAACAGCAAATTAAAATTTCATGTATGCCACTATTCATTCATTTTCCAATTAGTCATTTCTTGAATTCACTCGATTCAATTAGTCACAGTTTTCAAGACTCAAATCCTCACGCATAAATAATTATTCTCATTGAACGAAAGCATCGTCGTCCCCACATCGTTTGCGTGCTTCTAACTACGCAGGTTCATGTACAGAATTAGCTGCTTGCAATTTAAAGCAAGAATCTTCAGCATTGTCATGGCAATAAGCTCCTGGACTCCTGCGCTTTGTTTCCACGGCGGAATTAAAGTTAAAATTAATGCTAGTCTCATTAAACATTATGAAAAATTAAAATACTATTAAAAAAAACTTTTTTGAACAGATCACCTGATTTATAGCTTTGTTTGTATACTAGTCAAAGAGTCTAGATATTTCATAATGGCTAATTAATAAAAAACGTATAATGAGGAACGAGCAAAACAAAGACGGAAGTCTAAAACTGAATTTTCATCTTTTGCTGGTGTTGTGCAATTGCGCGAGTGTATTACTAGCTCAAAATGTAACGGACGGTAAGAAAGAAAAACGAGAGCAGAACTTCTTTTCCTTCGTTTATTGAATCCTTTTGGCAATATTGTCCCATAATCATTTATTACGCAACAGCAGCGTCGGCAGGAAGTTTTTTCCTGTAGGTCTGCTGATAAAACTGGATCTGTTGTTGTGTAAATTTCAAAAAACTGCATGTGTTTTTGTGTAAATTTCAAAATACTGCATCTGTTTTTGTGTAAATTTCAAAAAAGTGCATCAGTTTTTGT
>JAAXYX010003778.1:0-13591 GCA_036851915.1 Ptenothrix huangshanensis | reverse complement strand
CCGGATCCCTCGTGGAACCTACCCGGGAGGGTTTTTCCTACTTTCCTTCAATTTGTATTTTTTAAAATGCGACTTCTACACGTAGAATAAATTTAAACTATTTCTGAGATGCAAATTTTTTGACCTTTCCAATTCTCCGTGAAATAAGTCTCCATCTTAAAAGCATGAGAAATGTTTCTCGGATTCGATTTTTATTTTCAAGGTTGACCTACTTAAAACAAGTCAATGAACCTGGCTGGGTACAATTTGATTACTGTCGTGAGTTTGAGTAGTAAGATGGGCGTACCATGCTAGGATAATATACTTTATTCAGTGAACACTTTTTACTCTATCCCGAATCAAAACAAATGAGGCTACCGATTTTGACATGTACGATACAACATGAACCCCATAGCATTTCCACTCATGAGCTCTGACTTACTGCAATAGCATCCTTAGCCACCTAACTATACTGTAATGGCTAGACTTAAGTTGACATAAATCGGCAGGTGGAGGTTAAATTTCTATTTCGTGAATTCTATTTACTACTAGGTGAATTTTTTCTGCTTACATTTTATCTCAACCTAATGATTTACGTCAACTCTAATACAGCCTTAAAAACTAAGCAATATTAAAACACGAAATGACAACCGAAATGAAAATAGTATCCTATGTTATATCATAAATGCAGTAAAGGTGCATCTGAAGTTCATCCAAAGTGCACATTAGAGAATGAGATGCGTTTTAGAAGTTAAGGTGGGTTATGGGTGGATTATAATTAAAACTATCATTAAATTTCTGATGTTTAGGATGCATCCAGTTTTTATAGTGTACCTATTATGATAATTGGTGGACGCAATAAAATAACTGCACAATAAAATTGACATCCGGAGAAAATTTGCTAATAGATCGCTCATGACATTAAAAAAGTACAATCGATTCCACTCACTAATCAAATACATAGAAACAATACACTCCCAATGCAACGTACAGACAGACAATATACAGATACACAGTCATTAGTAAATACATACAGTGCACAACGACAGTCACATAATTGCTTGCTCAGAAGATGAGCACGAAATGGATCCTGATTTGCTCTTTACTTAAGGAATCTAAAACTCCTGTATTCCACTAGCCAGGGTACACAGGTTATAGCATATTGGATATTGAAAGATTATATGAGTTAGAAGCACATCAAATACAATACAAAGCAGACATAATGCAAAGAATTTAAATTTTTCTGATCATATAGCTCAGAGACAATACAGCAAGCATTGAGCAGAAACAAGGCATACATATACAAGACTCCAGGAATTCAGATTCCGAAGGTAGCGACAGAACTAAAAGAGATAGCAAACTGATAAAGGGCAAGTTCTTCACGACCAACAACTAAAAAAGTTACAAGCACAAGAAATACGCGAACAGTGTTTACAAAAAAGAACATTAGGACATCTCCAAAAAGCAACAATTATCATCAAACTTAGGCACAGAAAGGAATCTTACACCGGGATTTAAAGTAAGTACCTACGTCAAAATTCAAACCTCTTTGCCTCATTAGCCCAACTCTTAGAACCCACACAATCACAGCAAAAAAAAACTCCGACATCCGACCCACACCAAACTGTGTGTTCTTACAACCAAGCTCACTTCCCCAAAACCCGGTACAAACTCCAGCCCTCAAATTAACTCTTAAACCAACTGAAAAACCGGGCCAAACACCAGTCACCGACACTAGAACTACAACTTTAGGAGCACCTTCACCCGCTTCTTCAAGAGCACCATCAGACAACAAGTCAAACATAGAGAAAAACAAATATCACCCGAAAAAAGGCAATTCCCACTTTAGTATCGGGTCACAATCAACAATCCATTCATTCTCGTAAATTAACAACACATACCGCAACCACACTCGACCAGGAGCACACCAGATAGGTCTTAGTACTCTCAAATCATCAATTCAGCAGTAAAAATTAACACAGCGGCAGCAGCCGATCCAGTAGCAGCAATAGCCGCAGCAAACGCACCCACTTTGAATAATCAGGTCAGTAACAGCCGAAGACATTTTTCGATTATTTAGCATGATACCTATCCCCAATAGCAAAAAAGAGGCACGACATACCGAATCAACATTAAATGCACTATTTATGTATACTACTAGATATTATACCAGTTATTTAACCCTTACAATAAAGACTTAAAAAGTACCGAGGATTAACATTCACTTTAAACGGTACAAAACACGTGATAATATACACGTAGGGCTGTAAGAGTCATGTAAGGGTCTCATAACTCTATTTAAAATGCACGGAACTAAAGTTATCCATAACATGATTAGCAGCACATTAACGTCACATCGAATCCCGGTCTGTACGTAGGTATATAATAGTTTCTCTTTATTTTCCACGAACCCTATCTCCTAAGTACTCCACGCGTAAATCTCCTTTTATCAAAATCGAACAATGGATTGCAAAACAAAATGAAATGATACTTCCAGTCCTGTAGTCACAAATAACTTTAAATAAAATGCCTTTGATTTGTGGTCATAGTTATCAAGGCAAACATAGCAACTACAGGGTGGTTGTATTAAAATGGAAAGATTTTGAGTTATTCGCTCGTTATGCTGAGGTATTCGCATAAGCGTATATCCCAACGGATTCAAACTGGTTTTCTCCGAGAATTACTGGAAGACTTAGTGGGTTTAAGTCACATACAATGGGATCTAGATATGAGGGTTATAAATAGACACTGCATAGGTATCAAAATACATACCTAGTTGAAATTTCATTAAAACCTCAATCCATCTGTATTTAGACCAACTCTAAACAATTTCGAATCTTTAAAAAAAACGGGGAAATAAAAATGCGGAAAGTCCAATAGAATTTCGTGTGTAAAACTAATTGCTCTCAGTGGTTCCTCTTTTGCATTTTATTTTCTTAGTGTCATTACAGTCAGAACATAAACTTTTTTGTGTGTAAAATTGTGCTTGTGATAAGCACCAAATTTTGAAACTTTCTGAAAAGAAAAAATGAAATATCAGGAGATCGCTATGAAGTGGAGCAGGTAAAAATAATTGTTCCTTGTGGTACTCCTTTTGCACAATTTCATTTTTTTCAAATTAAATATCTAATGCAATCTTAAAAAGTGAAATTGAGCAAAAGGGGTAGGTACCACAGGGAACTATTTATTATTCAACTTTTTATACCGTTGGTCTAAAGATTGAAGTTTAAACATAGTTTAAGTATGGTGACTTAATCTTTTAGTTTAATACGTTCCCTCGTAATTACTTAATTTAAATCTTTTGAAAAATGCGTTAATAGGAACAACTCAAAATATTATGATGTTAAAGAACCGCACTGTATATGCATATGATTACTAATTTAAACTCGTCCGTTTGCAAACAGTAACGTGTAAATATTAGTCAAGTATTAAGTTTTATCGTATTCAAGCTACTTCGTACGCACAAAGTCCGTTTTATATAATACGCATGTTCTGCAATGTATGTATCTATGCTAAAGCGTAGGCTGCACATTTTCTTTTTTCTTGTAGCTCAAAATACACCAAACTCGATGTTCCTCTCGTTCTAAATCTATATGAAATAATGCGCTCCTCGAATTCAAATCTTATAACAGAAGAAACTAATGCAAGTACCTGCACGATTTTCGTCATCTCCTGTAAATCGATGACTCCATTCCCATCCACATCATACATCCTGAAGGCCCACTTCAACTTTTCTTCCGGTGTACCGGATGATGTCACATCAATTGCTAAGAGAAATTCCTGTAATATCCAAAATACAATCCAAACTTTAATTTATCACAGTGCAAATGACTTATTTTATAACCCATTTTATGATTTTACCTATACTACTAGTAATTCACTTAATCAAACCGACTTTTATCTTCTAAGTATATACATTTGACGCTATTTATGGGTCGTAATTTACACCCAGTTAAGATGCATCAATTTTTAGCAGCTCAAATGTTTTTACTTTGCTGCTAAGTTTATTTTCATTCATAAACGCTACACAGCTGCCCAATTAGTACACCGTTACAAGGAGTATATTCTGTCTCTGCTATGGATGGTGCAGGTCTTAAAAAGACGGATCGGTCAACAGTTATGGCAAAGGAGCACCTGATTCATGATATCACAAGATATTTCAACGGCTAGTATTAGGTATGTATATATAAGCCATGATGGCAATTGAGGGATTCACCGAACCGAGAAAGTAATTTGCTCTCGTCGCAACAGCCATTCTATCTAGACTGAAACGGGTTTTTGTTTTTTCGTTTACCAACTATGTCTATGTCCCATATGCCTACATACGTTAGAGTTTATCGAGCCCCACGAGTTCATTCCATCTCATCAATGAGCACTACACTGATGACTGGCATTCCAAGTGCAATTTTTTTGATTTTTTACAGAGGGAAAAGAATCAAGTCTTGAAGGAAATTGGACTCCGGAGAAGCAATTCACTTGTACGCTATAAGTGCTCCACTTCAATTTTTAAGCTTCTACGGATATGCTCGCTGGAGATATGTCGTTATATACAGCTGTTCTATCGTCGAACCATTTTACGCAAGCAGTCCGCAAAGAGCTCAGAAGACAATTTAATTTCTTTCTAGGTCAATATCAAACATTCGCATCAACCGTGAAGTGAAGTCTGCACAATGCTTAAATAACCAAAATTTTATTTTAAAGTAAACAGAGTTCTAGAATAGTCAAGTACATTATGCTACATAAAATCATGAGCCCCTACCGACTTTAGCACTCAAGTTTAACATTTAAACGCAATCCAAATGTTCTTAAAACACGAAAAGGAATAAAATGATTCAAAAATTACTTCCAAAAAACTGGCCAACGCCTTTGCCATTCCACTAAATTTTATTATAAGAGACCTTAAGCTGACTCCTACAATATAATAAAAAATAAAAAACGTGTTGGAAAGAATGAAAGAACTAGCAGTGATCATACTGGGAAACAACAAAAATTGGTTAGAAAAGTATGTGCAAGAAAGCAAATTAAACTTTGTTATCAGTTTCATCCGAACGTAACACATGAAAGGATGCGCAAACATAATTATTATTGGTGTACTCGACGACTTTTCAGCTTTCCGACTTCTTTTGATTTTGAAAAACACCTGTTTTATACTATCTAAGATTTCCACAGAGCAAAAGTGGACATAGAAAGTAGATAGGAAAGTCATCAGATATACCGCCATTAATCGTTCGTGATCTTTACACGAGTATACTTTCACTGTTCATGACAGTGGCATTGTGAATTAGTTTCAAGTTAGACTTTGTTTTCTGCTGCTTCTTACCCTGCTGTTTTTACTCTCACGAAAAGAATATACTAACTGTTTAGTAAAGATGAACTCCTTATAAAATGATTGAAACGACTGGTTTATATTTATACATATGTGTAACGGTTAATCAAGTTCAGATTTTGGAGACGAGCCAATAAGTCAGAAGTTACGATAATATACTTAACCAAGTGCATTTACGTAGATACCTACTTGGATTTCATTGAAGATATTTCGTTTTGCAACTCATCCGTCTACGCAATAACAATGCAAACGTAGACCATGCGCTCGCGACCACGAGCAATGGAACATTAGCTATACATACATGTAGTAAATAAATATGTATGTTTTACAATTTAAATACAATACTCTGTTCCAATGTTACTAATTCCCTAATTCAGCGATTTTGGTCGTGTGTCGTATGGTTCTCGTGGGCTTATAACAATGTTTTACCTCTATTGTTCGAAATGTTCGTCAAAAAATGAGTAGTGTGAGTGTGACACGAATCTGGGCGGAATCTGAGAGATCGCCCCTACCTTACGGCACGGCTTTACTTCTAGCCTGTAATAAAGATCAGTTGGTGCTTAGGCTATAAATAAGCTCTAATGAAGCTCTGACCCGCTCACTACATCAATACACAGACACCTCACATCGTTTTTAATCCTAATACAAGTATATAATGTGGCTAAACTGAATACCATAGCGATAAGACTCCTGACTTTATTACTTCTTTATCTGTATTGCTAGTCATGCGTTTTTAGTTTGTCGACACGACGCAAACCGTTGCAACCCCTATCTCGAACTTGTAACTACGACTTTTTTATACTATTTTTCCGCTTTTATCAACTGAATTTTGCTAACAAAGAAATCAGAATCAAGCCTATAGCTCACACAATAAAATGATAACAATACACTAGCTTTTACTCTCCTTATCCATTTTATCCTTCTAATACGACATGTTAACAGGCAAAATTCTGATCCGATGACACAACACGATATAACACCGAGCTAGCATAGCACCAAGAGTTCTCTGATGTTTGCCATCCAATATCCAACTACAATCTCTACTGTTTCCCTTTTATTTCATCGCAATAGAATACGTGATGCGCGACAGCACAACGGTAGCTTCCAAACACTGCTCCCTGCTGTACTCCAACTATGGCGCTGCGTATCGGATTAGAAAATGTACCTGCCTATCTCAAAGATACACCAGGTATGCAACCAACGCCAACCATTAGCAAGGTGCAGCGTAAGGAAACAGTACTGAGCGGAACGTCAAAATTACCACTAGTGACTCCCACACTTTTATAAATTATATGTGACAGAAAAATATTTATTCGCAACATTACATACCTTGAAATCGATGAAGCCATTTTTGTCCATATCAAATGTGCGAAACACATGGTCACAAAACTCCTCCGCATTACCACTAGGGAAGAACATTTTGTACATATCTACAAATTTAGCGGGCGTCAGGCGTCCGTTTGGACAATCTTGCTGTAAAAACAAAACAGAAACTGATTAATTTTTCTTCTGCAGCTTATTCCATTTGAGAATGACAGCAACTGACTTTAAAAACTTAAGGGGCATTGGTACTTTACACCTGCCTGTTTAGCTTCAAAACTTAAAACCGATAATAATTATAGAATAAATATTACATAAATCAAAACCGATCTCCTGGATTTTGGTGCAATTAATTAAGTGAATATACTAAGGCAGTCAAATGTATAATAATAGATTAAGGGGGTATCCTTATTTTACACTTTTAAGTACACGTAAAGTACATGAAAAGTCCCATTCATTATCACTGCAGGATTGCCTAACGCCTAACTACTAATACCGCTGTGTCACAGAGGTTTAAGTGTCAACAATTTTATCCCTGTTTTAGGACTAATAGCCAAGAATATAGTAAGCTTACTTGGAAAAGCAGTAAAAATATCAGAAGTATCAATGTGCCAAAAGTAGACATGGGTAGGTAATCATCGATGTTTGAAATAAATACCTGTTTATATATGTACGCTAGCTGATTATACAGTACATAAAGTAAGTGAGGGCGAACTTCGTATGGCTTTGCCACCGTGAGAAACACAACGATATAGGAGTATCTTTTGTATTGGCCATGGTATGAAATACCTACATGTTAATAATTATACGGTACTGTATGCGCAATCCAGAAATGGAATCAATTAATATGAATAAATTATACAGAACGTGTTTATTTTATATAGTTCTAAAAGTTCTACATACAAATTTTCTAGATAGAAACATGTAATTATTATATCTTTTTGAATATTTTCCAACAAGTGAATGTCATGATTCATGATTTTCGAATTTGGCTTTAATATAGTCGCTTTACGAAATGTCATCAAAATCCTTCAAATTCACCACTTGGAAATCATTCAAAAAAGGTACGCACTACTACTGTAATAAATCCATAATCACTATTCAACTAGGTATTTAAGATTCTTCCCCAGTTTCCTCTACCGAACTTTTATATCCAAGTAGAGTAGTTCACCTACGCAGAATTACTAATAATCAAAAAATATAAAATGGCCGAACTTTGAACTAAAATTCACTATAAGCAATCATTGCATGAGAAAAAAGTACCTCATCTGAAAATAAATTACACGTATTCAAAGAAATGACGTAAATGTCAACGGTAAACCAGGGACCATTATTTACCAGACTCTTAATAATCTGCACACTAAGTACATTCGCATTTAAGTGCTCGAACCATTAGTTCATAGTAGTAAAATAACTCCCTATTTAGTTAAAATAATATGCAAGAAAGTATTCTTTTTCTACCATTCTAGTATTTAAAGTCCGCATGGCGTCTAAAACTAAAATTGGCGTTCTAATGCAACAAATAAAAATATTCCCATTGAAATAAAATACCAACGGCCAACCTACACAACTGAAGAATAAAATATAATGTGAAACCTATTACTCAAATATTATAATTCAAATTATTAAGAGCCTGCAGAGGGTGATTGGGTAATCTTTCCCTGATACAAAAGGACCTATGCGTTCGAAGTCTAATTTTTTGCGTAAAGAACTGTCGAAATTCTACGTGACTACTGGCACCTCTAATGGAAAGGGAAGATGGTCATGGGAACGGGTGAATCAACGTATGCTTACAAGTTGAATACAAATTAAAAATACTCACCTTGAAGCCTTTGTACCACTCCTTGATTGTCGCCTCATCATACCGTGTGTGAGCCTTCAGAAAGTCCAAATCCTCTTTGGTAAGTTTATCTTTGCTTGAAAAGCAACCCATTCTGGCAGTGTTAAAACTGTATTGCCAAGCGACAAATCAATGAATTTTGTCCAGTTTCACACTAGTTTGTACAGTTTCACTCACAGGCTGGAGTGAAACTGTACCACATCCACACTCCTCGGCTTCTCGATACTAAACTATTCCAAGTCCGAAGTCGCTCTTCGAACGTTCTGACTCTCGTCCAGAGGAGCACATCCACAAGCGAGGCTTCAGAGGCAAAATTGCGCACATCCAAATTGGACTAAAGCAAAAATGCGCATATCCAAAAAACCTTAAATGCAAAGGTGCGTAAGTCCAGTCGTACTTTTCTACATTCTAAGCGTTTAAACAGATTCAGTGATTTTAGTGCCGCCAATTAATGCCAGTATGATGAACCATAACATCAGCAGTGATATTTCAAAGAGATGGTAGTAGAGGTCAAGGGGGTCACCGGGTGGAGTTTGACCTTCACAATACACAGTCCGAAGAAAATGAGATACAGCATTTATGAGTTTTTTACGGTGGGAATTTATCTCATGAATAAAATCTTACGGAAAGCACTGCCACGCACAGAATTTACAATTTCGAAAACCAACGCACCTTTTCCGTCGTAATTCTTATGACGAAGTACAGCTAAAAGCTTTCATCCCACATTTGACCGAATTTGAAATTAACAGTTCGTAATTTTAAGCAAAATCAACATACAAAATTAAGAAAGCAACGTTGGAGAATGATGAAGAAGCACATTTAATTCACTAATATTTGAGTACTATGAAAACGAAAAAATTCCTTCTGATAATTTTGAAACGTGAGGAACATTTAATAATATACAGTTATTGACACTGAATAACTTTTGACTTTCCAATTGCACTAAAAAGATCCCACCAATGCGATGGGAATGTAGCATACAAGTATTATAATATACAGAGAAGTCCGACCTGTACACTTCCCGCTGCTAAACTTCTGCAACTGCATGTAGAAAATGTTTGTAGTTATTACTAAGTACTGCTTGAAATCCATTTACAACGCCATCCATAGTGAACTCAATGCAACAGTACATTTGTGCATTGGCCGTTCACTGTCGCTGTCGCATTCTTCTGAATCAAGCGGCACATTATAAGGAGAAGCCTAGTGCGGCACTATTGTTCATATCATACGTAGCTAATTTCCCAGCCCAAAGCCCAACCGTTCCGTTTGAAATTACAAGTAATTTACGGCAGTGAATTTTAACTATACCTCATACTATTGTAAAAACTACAGCATCACAATTGTAATTAATTGTGTAAAACCAAATGTCAGACAAACTCTGAGAAATCTTGGAAATAACCTTCATTACGTACTTTTTTTAAGAGATCTTAATTATCTTAATATAAAGAACCCTAAAATATTCTTTGATCCAGTTCACCAGACTCTGAAAAAATCAAAAAGTGGGAATTTTGCCAACCCTATCAGTTCGTAATAGTTAGATCATAAAATTCATAAGGACCAGCTTTTGTGGATCGTAATCTATACACAACAGCTTGCACTAGCTCGATTTTGAAGCATACTTTCTTTTTACCTCAAACTTCGTTCGTATGTATGACGTACATACTATCTCGTACTGCGTACGTAATATACGCGTATAACAGTTTATTATAACAGTTCGTAATACATACATGCCACGTATATACCAGCTCGTATCACAGTAAAATCGCCGTAAGCCGGACTTCGATATGCAGGAAATTTCTGTAAGCAGGACTTTTCTTTCCGCCCGTGAATTGAGGTTCAATGTAAATAGCTATGTATAAGGCGGGCTTTCTCTACAATGTAATTTTTTAAGGAACCCTCGAATCTGGCTTACGGCGATGTACTGTATAGGTATTTTTTTGTGTCCGCCAACTTTGGCAAAAACCAAAATGGCAAAAACCTCTTTGGCAAACGAAAACCAATTTTGATAAAACAAAGCAATTTCGGCAAAACACAAACCATTTGGGCATAACACAGCCACAATGGCAAAAGCAAACATAACTTCATAACGCTTATTCCATGTTCTTAATATTAAAATGTAAATTCAGATTAGGTAAAGTTTAAGTTAAGTTACAACCAAGTAGGTTGGGGGAGTAAAAATATTTCAAGTTCCACAAGGTTTAATCTGTCATCATTACCCAAGTGATGGAAATTATTAATCCTGGTTTGTTTGCTGTTGCACACCATTTTAAGGAATGTTATCGTGGTTGAAGAGGTAGAAGTGTGCATTTTAAAATTTTACATTCTAACTTGAAACAAAACTGTGCATATCCAAAACACACTAAATGCACTGATGAGTAAATCCAACTTTATTCAAAAAGGCTCTTAAGCAGCTCCAGTAATTCTTGCGGTACTAAATTTGACTAAAAACTGTTTAAAGGCGTTTTCAGTAAAATTGGATTGACGCACTCTTGCATTTGGTTTGTATTGGATATTGTACTTTTGCTTCTTGTTAGATTTCCCTCTTCACCCAGTTTATGTAGGCAATTCGTGGGCAACACCGACATATTGTGCTCATGCAACTTGGAACGCTGCAGACGATTACAACTGGATACCTCATCCATAAAACATTATGCAGAATTATGGAACTGTCGTTTCAAGTAGGTACTTATCAGAAATGACAGCCCCACCGAGGTGGCGCCTAGAAATACAATAGGAGCAACACATGAAAGAAAAAACTTTAACTAGAATGAATCGTGGGTTTCTAGCAAACCAGAAACGAAAGTATTTAGAAGTTAGTGGAAAAATTGTTTCGACTTAAATGTAGCCTTGGAGTACGCCAACATTTAAAAAACAATACTTCAGTAGCCAAGAATCTAGCCATTAAAGAATTTTGCTTGAAACTTGGAATGAATTCATTTTTATAATAATATTAGGGTAGAATCACCTAATTGTGATATTGGCCTAATTGTGATCATTTGAGATTAAAGTATGAAATCAAGCGAATAAGATTTCAGCTCCGCCGTGTTTTTAGTGCACATACTAAAGAGAATCTTGAGTACAATTACCAACCAGAACGTTTTCAAAATGTAAGTTCTGGAAGAGCCAGTACTAACGCCGCAAAAACTTTTTGAATTGGCAGATGGTTATGATTTATTTCTCGAAGCGGTTGCTTGTACCAAAGACAGGCAATCTACCTAATTGTTGTTATTCAGTAAAGCCAATGTAATTGCACATTAGTGGTGACAAATGACAAACATTTTCAGATTTTGATTTCCCCCTACACTTTACTATGGAGCAGTGTAAGTGTCGAATTTTTACTGCACGTCACCTAATTGTGATCAATTTTGTCTTAATTATGATAGCTAGTAAAGTGTAATCAAGTAAATGTTTGGGTGTTTACGACTGGCTTGTAATGTTACATTTTGATGTTTGAGCTAACACAAAACTCATTTGAAGCACAAGTAATTAAATAAATTAAGGCAAAGAATAAGAGTAAACCCGTTGGGTTGTAAATGCATACAATTGTACAATTTGTAACCGATGCCATGGAAATGTTAAAAAATCTCCACTGAAATATTTACAGTTGTACAAATCTATAAAGTACAACGCCATTTACAAGCCAACGGGTTTACCCCCAATGTATTTCTCCTTTTTCCCTAATTGTGATCATTTGAACTAACGAGGGAGGGTAGGCAACCGGACATCGAGTTGAGACCCGAAATATTTTTTTTTTCTGATTCAGCATGTTAAAAAAAGTAGTTTTATTTAAAAACATGTTCCCCATGGGCAAATTCGCCCGTTAAAGCAATTTTTTGAAGGTGTCAAGTTAGCCTAATTAACAATTAATTAACACAATTTAATTAGGTGTTACTTTTCTGCGAACCTTCCAGTTGGTGGTTTTCATAGTCACCGATTTCGATGAAATTTGCTATATTCGTTCCTTACTACAATTCAAATGAGCAAGTAAAAGGATTTTGGCGTACTACCCCCCCCCCATTTGGGGTACGTGACGTCACAAACTTGACATTTTTGTGAAACTTGGTACACCTCTAATTTGGATATTTTTTGACCGATTTGAAAACTGTTTTCAGATTTGGAAATCAAAAAATAAACTAAAAATCATTTTTCAATATTTTGAAAATTTCGAAATTTGGATACACGCTCCTATTTATCACGCTGATTTTGTATTACCTGTAGTCCTAGAATCACATTAAGCAAAAATAAAAACAAAAAATAAAATCCAAAATTTTTTACCAAAAGTTTTTCCAAAAGGATACGTCAGAGTTTCTTAAAAGAATGAATTTAAATGAAATGAAACGTGATAATATTTTGGGTGGATACGACAAAAAATGACATTCATTGATTTCATTTGTTATCATTTAATATAATTTGATGTCATGTTTTGATTTCTTAAAGCCACTATTTGTCATTACTTTACGGGAATAGAAGTCATTTATTTTCATTTATTAAACGTAAAAATCGAAAGATGAAATCGAACAAACTTGTCTTCAAGTTCGCCTCATTTCATTTCATTTCACTTTTTTTACGAACCCTGACGTAGCCTTTAGAAATGATAAAAAGCTGTGTTTGATGAAATTTTGTATTTTGTTTTTTGTATTTTATTTATTTAACCAAAGCCCTGAAGATGATTACAACTGATAATCGAAAGCTCGGCAAAACAATAAATCATATTATTTATATTCAATAAATTGATTTTATCTACGTTATACTACACTCAGTAAGCTATTAAATATGTCAAATTCTTTTTGTATTTTGTTTTTCGTTTTTATTTTTGCTGAATGTGATTCTAGAGCTAAAGGTGATACCAAATCAGCGTGTTAAAAAGGAGCGTGTACCCTTTCGAAATTTTCAAAATCAGGATTTCAAATTTGGAAATCAAAAAATAAACTAAAAATCATTTTTCAATATCTTTGCAAAATTTTGATTTTTTAGTTTATTTTTTGATTTCCAAATCTGAAAACAGTTTTCAAATTGGTCAAAAAATATCCAAATTAGAGGTGTACCAAGTTTCACAAAAATGTCAAGTTTGTGACGTCACGTACCCCAAATGGGGGGGGGGGGGGTAGTACGCCAAAATCCTTTTA
>JAAXYX010003777.1:0-13593 GCA_036851915.1 Ptenothrix huangshanensis | reverse complement strand
ACAATCGCATTCACGTTCAGTTTCTGAACTTTATAGCGTCATGGATTTTTGGTTTGAGTATCTTCACGAATTTCAAAACTTTTTTGAAAAATCTAGGCCCAGGACCTTTAATCAGCCATCAGTTCAGGAGATTTTAATTCCCAGAGAATAAATTAAAATGTTGCTCACCATGAAGGAGCCCTAGTTAAACGCACGCGCTTGTACAATTACACAAGGAAGACTGATACCTTTGTCTTATTATTAAACAACTATTGTGTTTTGTAATCATAACTGTTATCAAATTTTGTATTACTTTTCAAAAAATGCATTTACTGCAGTACCTAGTTGTACCTTTAGTTGAAAATTTTCCTATTCAACTAAACGTAGCAGCAACTAACGTCCAACGACGTTATAGTCTATAACGTGATCTCCTTATTACATCAGAAAACATGCTCCCCGTGAGGTGCCGTTATAACGAGATTTTACTGTAGTTGTAATAAGCTTCACCTTTTGTTTGACGTTTTATGTGAATTCTGGTAGACCACCTTGGGGTCCAATGTCAGCTGATGCAACAACCAGTGATAGTTCTGACCCACTGACAACGTACAACCAGATCTTGAAAGGAATTGATACCGTCAATTTTCCCAAGAATATTGGTCGAGCTGCAGTCTCGCTGATTCGCCGGCTTTGTCGTCAAGTTCCCGGTGAACGGCTGGGAGCTCAGCGTGGAATCCGAGACATTATGGCTCATCGCTGGTTCCAAGGTTTTGACTGGGATGGAATAAAAGCCCACCAGATGAAACCACCGATCAAACCCAGACTACGGAGTCCCAAAGATATTTCCAATTTCGACAAGTTTGATCTTGACATTGAAGATACACCGGATGATCTGTCAGGATGGGATGCCGACTTTTAACCTCTCCATTTTTTTTATTTTTAATTTTACATCTTAAATTTTATCATGTGTAGTTAAAGTCTCAAGTGGAACGATTGTATCTTCTCTGTTCCGTGCTTTGTTCCCAGTAAATGTGGTACTTACATACTTACAGCTCACATTTATTTCCAATTCTTTCAGATAGGCAACCGTTAGTTTTGGAAACCATTAGTAGCTCATTCTTACACTTGTGCACTTCATACATAATTTATCGCACGCCCGATACTTAACCGACTGTTTCATACTCCTTCACTGGATCCTATCGCCATCCAATTTTGCCGTGGAGTGGTGAAGTCTTTTCTGCAATCCATGCGGCTCTTGCTCAGAATTCGGATAAATCTCAACGCTATGAACATGTGCATCAACAATCATATGTTGGCAACTAATTATTTCCACCGAGCATACTGTGTCCCTTGTCTCCTGGCAAATTGAATTTGAATTCCAAATGTGACAGCTAATTTATGAATTACGTGGTAATACATGGTAATCGGTCAGAGCGGCAACATCCAAAGTGACAAAACATTTTGCCATTATTTTGGATAAAGGTGGTCGTGCAATTTGGCAAAACTGTAGGATGCAAAATGAGAAAACGTAAGGAACGATTTGGCAACAACCGGTCAGAATGGTTGGTTTACTTAAAATCTTAAAGTTGATCCTGGGCGCATCTGTTACTCATCAGACAGTTCTGACCATCAACTATAGGGTAATGATGAATAATAAATGAGCATATATGAATAAGTGATGAGTCACAGATTGACCCTTAACTATTAGATTGGACTTCGGAGTCTGCACTTGTGATTAACCCTCCCCTGCTCAAGCTTGTTTTAAATTTCCCTAGACTCCACACTCCACGCCCAGCACGGAGTCTTCAATTTTTAAAAACTCAAGATATCAGACTTATGTACTTTCCTCCTCTGTACAATTTAACCATATTCCAGCCAAAATGTGTGGCAACCCTATTATGGCCTTTGCCCACCCTATCGCGAAAATTCGATTTTTTTCTATTTTTTCTTAAAACATCAAAATGAGTGTTTTTCAAACATGTGTACTTTTATTTAATTGCCGTCCCTTACCCTAGTACGTAGTTGCAAAAGTTTTCAACCCTTCCGCATCCCATTCTCCAACCCCGTGCACCGCCCAAAGTACCGCCCTCAGCACCCCAACGATTTTTGCGTAAATGCGTATGGACCAGGGCTACATTTTTTATTTCTCGTTTTTCCTTATCTCTCGTGCCTGGGGCATGAAACATTCACGAATAACGACTTATCGCCTTTGTTCATCAAAATGTTTGCATCTGGAGGCTGCATTTATGAAGAAAAACTCTCGTACGATACACCGTTGAAAAGCCCTCCACACGGCACACATTTTGGTGTTTAGTTATTACTGTAAATTGTTGCCCAAGCGTGTCTGATTACTCGAACATTTACGGTGATTTATATAAGAAAGGAGCTCTGTTTGACGGGGGATTTGTTCGTTGGCCAATACGCTTGACGATCAAAATGCTCGGCGGCGAATTTGCTTTTTTTACTTACTTTTTACTTACATTTTTGCAAATTTACTAAACAAAACCAAGAGAAGCAAAACGAAATTTAGAATCTAAGTTAAGCATATTCTGCTACACCGAAATTTGGTTAACCAAAGGAGCGGTATTATCGAATGAAATTCTAAATAACTACAGAAGATAATCAACAGTATTGGACACAAGGGTCAAAGTTTGGAGGAGCAAGTGGAAGAATCATCTTTGGTGTACGAGGAGAAATAAGCAAAAATTCGAGCGCTGTTCCCAGAAGACTGATTTATTTCATGGTATAACATTCCGGAAGAAGAAAAGTTATTTTGATGTATGTACATATGTGCCGCCAGACTCAGACAAAAAAGACAGAATCGGACGTTTTAGATATAGCAGAGTGAATGAAATCAAGTGCAATTTTAATTACTGATTTACATACATAGATGTGGTAGCCTTGAGTGGGAGAAGATACAAAAACCCACTTGGTGTCTGGAATATGAACCCCGTCACAAAATCAAACGGGCGGGAATGCAATGAGATTTATTAGTTATTAATTATTTAGTAATTAAATGAATCTCACCTTCTTTCTATTTTTAACGGCAGAACCAATTTGGATCCATGTGGGAAAATATACAGTAAGGATAGAAAATTCAGTCAAGTCGGCCTATGCATTGAAACACAAAGTGCAGCACCTGCTATTAATGATCTAGAAGCTACTTTGATTAGAATTCTAAAACTACATTTTTCTAAAACAAATACAACAAAACAACACAAACGGATGCTCAAACACACGAAATATAAACTACCTATATATAAAAAAACAAGCGCCCCCGAAATTTCTGACTTTACACTAAATATATATACTAAATGGAGCCAAAAATACAAAAATTGAAAAAAACTAGCTTTAACATTACTAAGCCCCCCGAAATCTAGTCACAGCTACGCCTCTGTTTTGAAAGAGCGAGTGCTACCGCAGCCAAAATTGTTTGAATTAACAGATGGTTGTTAGATTTCTCGTTGCGTCTGCTTGTCCTAGAGACAAAAAATTTACCTAATTGTTCTCACATGGTCAAGTCAATGTAGTTGCACGTCAGTAGTGACAAACATTTTGAGATTTTGATACAGCTAAAATGTAGAATTGTAGGTTCAAGTCATCTAATTGCGATCAGTAGGAAGGTAGACTCAAATGTATATTCGGGTGTCCGTTTTTTATTTATAGTACCTACCTATTTTGTTTTTGTGTTACAGTTGAAACTCACTTGCTGCTTCAGCAATAATTATGAATTAGGGTAGAGGAGCGTAACTTTCTTTATCGCAACATTGTGATCACTTGAAGTACCTTCCCGCTGGTAATTGTTTGTAAAGGCTTTCTAGCGATATTGATTGACATTTAGTTATTTAATTATAAATTAAAAATATTTATTTATTTGAATTATGTTGCGCGTGACGCAGAAAAATCATGGAATCATCATTGATCACAATTACCAGAGATCGCGTGACTGAGACGAATTCTGGATTGAGTCATTCAATTCCATGTTTTGAAGGTAATTTGTGACCAAATATGAAACCGTCTTTAGATAAATCAAAAATATATACAGAATTTAGTTTTGTTACCACCTTTCCCAAACTATGCTTTATCCGGGTTAAGGGATCGCTCAAATATTGACCTCGTGAAAATTGATCACAATTACTCTAATCTACCCTACTGCCTATTGTCTTTAATTTGTTCTTGAAAATAATCGTGTTGTACGCATAAACGTTCAAACATTTTTAGAAAGAATGTCACTGTTTTGGGATTGTAGCTATATGTTAAATATTTTTCCAAAATGATTTCCGTTTTGCCAAAATGGTTTCTCGTTTTGCTGGAATGGTTTTTCCCAAAATGCTTTTGTTTTTTCACTTTTACCAAAATGAGTTTTACCATTAAGGTGTAGCACCATCAACATACCTGGGAGCTTAGCTAAGCAATTCATTTTTCGGATTAAATTACCTGATTATCATCACTCGTTACTTTGATGGTATCTTCTCCCACAAGCCGCCTTCTTTCGTCTTTTTCTTCCACAGTGTGTTTTTCCTCAGCTGTAGCAAAACTTGATATATTTCTCTTTTTGCCTACTTTTCCCAGTCTAATCAAATGAAAGTGAGTAAGAGAGTGCTTAAGCTTTGTTTGATTTCTCTCGAGACGGACGAAATTATTCATACATACACTCGTGCTTTGTGCACACCAGAAAAATGATGTTGTTTAAGATGAAAAGAGAAATGAAATCAGAGCAAGCAGCCCTTTCTCCAATTTCCGCGTTTGTATGTACGTATGCATAGCATGAGCTTCAGGTGTAAGTGCGAGTCAACTGGTTTCTTGCTTTTCCAAATATCCAGTCGACACAGATACACCTACACACAGGTGCCAAGCAACTCACATTGGTAAAGCTATGGTCGAGACTCTGACTGTGCATAGGCTTGGTTTGGCTGTGTCTCTCTGCCTCAAGTGTGGAATGAGTAGTAATATAACTGATTAGTGAGTAACGCAGCCCCCACCCTGTATACCTACCTTGCTGTGGCTCTCGAATCAACAACATGCTAACAACTTGAATGGTCATTGCAGCGAGTAAGCATAGTCAAGTCCTGTGTATGTGGACATGGGAGCATGGACGCGTATTTTGCATTGCATGTTTTATGTATATATATACATGTTGTTGAATACAAACTCAGTAGTTTTGAAAACCCCAGGAATGTGAAATAGCGGGTGCGGTTTCTAGCTAAGGTTTGAGTGTCTGAGTCGAGCTAAGCTGGGGGAATGGAATATATAGGTAGATAAATCGTTGACTACAACTTAAAAACACGCAATAATAATAGAAAGAAAAAACTCACCTGCTGGTGGGTTAATCAGAACAAATACTAGACAAGAATGCATAGAAGCCTGGACTCATAGAAGTGGAATGCTGGATTGGAACTGGAGCACCATTTGTATGTACATGATTGAACCGGTTCCTGGTTTGGAAAAACACGCAAAGCGGCCGAAATGAGAATCAGTTGGCGTGTGGCACTCAGAGAGAAAGCACTTGCTTGAATAACGAGCTTGCCTTTTGATTCCCATGATTGCAGTGTGTACCGTGTGTGCCGTACATTTTCCTCAAATGTTTACTACTCACAACTGACTATTGTCATGTCAGTCCAGCGTCGTAGTGTCATTTCTTCAGCTCCTTCATTATCTTTCTTAAAGTGTACTTGAGGAAGAAACAACGTTGTTCCACATTCCTGCCCAAACAGGTTGATACTTGAAACACCAAACAATTGTTTACTTTATCAATTATTCTTTTATCCCAGCCTTTTTTTTTTCTTGTTGGATACGATTTCAAGTCCCGCCAGCTTCAACAACAGTGGTCCAAAAACAAAATCAACACACTTGACATCAAAAAAATAATTATAAACGTCTTTATAACTCATCTGTAAGCAGTTCTTTGAACGCGATGATGGCATCTGAAAAGTTTTGTGTTGTGAATATTTATTTATTAAATCGATAATGGAAATACAAACATAAATTGAAAATAAATACAAGTCAAAGAGAGAAAGCGTAAACGTCCGCAAATCTTTTCCCGCTCCTTCCCGCATTTCGAATTCAATTTTCGGATCTGGAAAGAGCACTCAGTTTGATCGTGTAAAATACCATACCATATGCATTGAGTGGCCATTGCAATTACACTTCTAATCAGTCCAATATACCGAGTACATTATTTATTCGCCGACTAAGGAGTCTGGAAGGACTCCAAGACCGTAAGTAGGAAAGTGTTTACCCCAACTGAAACTCCTGTGACCAATCAACCTGCCAATAGTTGGACATGACATAGCTAAATAATAGAGTGAGGTACTTAGTAGTAAATGTTCTCTGGTGGAATGTATATAAATATATTTGTCTATCCACATACCTACCTACCTACCCACCAAATATCTGTCTCATATCAGTTCCCCTTAGTACTACGATGCTAAATGTTGTTCGGTTGTACCCAAATAGTCGTTCATTTGAGAATCGGCAAATTGCATTTTCATGCCCAGACAAAGGACGTAATGGAAATAAATGCTTAACCAATTTCATTAAATTAAATTTTAGTCAATGTAAAGTGTGACGACGGTATCATATACGCCAAAATAAACATCCACTGTAGTATCGAGTCAACTGCAGCAAACATTCGTGGCGAGTGAAACTCCTGTTCCACCTGAACCTAGTGAATTAACATTGAGTACAAAAAGATATATATATATAGGAATATCGGAATAGTGTGGAGGACAGTACAGGACAGGAATGGACAGAACTGGAAAGTGGTGACCATGCTTAAAGGTGTGACTCTTTTACTAAGAAATGGAAAATGTGTCAGCCAGATCCAAATAGTGCTTCACTCATATGGACAGCGTACTCTGAATTATTTAGCTGAAGAACCAATCAATCGATATTGGACGATTTTCACCGATTAATGTGTGTGCTACTTCCTTAATATCGTATCGTCCTTACGGCGACCATCCAGCACTCCCGCTGGACACTCTATTTATGCAAACGTCACCCCCTTAACCCAGACAACTTCTCATCAGAATGAATTATTGCCGCTTGGGTTCATTGGTTCGAATGACAACATTTTGAAACACGAATATTTCTTCTTGAGCTCATCCCTCCACATTACCGAGCTGCTCTGACTGACAGAGCAAAACCCAACTTACACGTAATTACACACAATGTGGTTTGATGGAGGTTATGCCATATGTGCTCATTGCACAGTGTTGGAGGGGATGTGGTGAAAGTGGCTGCAGTTCTTGCGGACAGCAGTGAGTAAGTGCATATACATAGGCTAGACTCAGGTACATATACATAGCGTGGTCTAAGTGTCTAGTGTCTGCATGCTCTAGCTGTGGTAGATAGATATGCAAGACGAAAGCAGGAAGAGTACTCATGCCGGCGTACCATTGGTTCCTGAAAAAGAGAAAATAACTTTGTTCCTCGAAGAGTTCAATTTTTACCCACCGTCCACTGACTCACGAGTATCGTAATAATTTACCAGAAAAATGGGTAGAATGACCGGCCTGTTTCATCCCTCCGTTTCCCAAACTTTCTCCTACACTCTAAGATCGTCGTACTGCTTCAGTTAAAGCTGCGGCTACTTATTATTATTCAGTTCACCAGTGTTATCCTTCCTCTCTAAGTATCTAGACGAGACGTTGTAGTCTACTCTGTAGAGACAATTGCACCACTACCTGACAGAGAGGTGGGTGATACAAAACAATACTGTAATAATAAATTACCTTTATCTTACACAGCATTTCATGCACAACAATCAGATACATAGGATGAAACCAATAAAATAATACTGCCTTCATTTAGTTCCGTTCCGTCTCTTCCCTCGCTAATCATGGAAATCGCGTGTTCTCTAGACTAGTGTGAAACTACAGTGAAGGATTGGAAGCTTCGTTGAATCTAGTGCATAAAGAAGTTGGAAGACGAGATTGATCAATCTGTCCCAACTTCACACTCAAAGAATTAGATTCAAGTTGAAATCAAGCTTCACATTCACAATGGATTCAAAATTCCTGACGTACAAATTTTGTACATGCTCTTTCGTATTTCTGACTGTGCTTACGAGTTTATCGAGATGCAATTACCCGCTGTTGGATGTGGACACCAACATGAGGATTGTACTCATTCCTTTTGATACTCCGGTAAGTAACTACATGCATTGTCTCTCCTTTGTCAATTACCATTCTTAATTAATGCAACTAACTAAGCATTTCATTGCGCTTTTTATCACCTTTGCATTTCCACTAATGAGCCGAGTATAAAGATACGGATGAGAAAGTATTTCTGTTCCAGGGTACGTGTTTATCCATGGTTAAACTAGTTTAACCCTGGAAAAACCAGTGTTTACATTGTATAAACTGAGTTAAGCTTGTTAAAATATTGAAATCTAATAATGTGCGCTATAATAAGAGGAGCACGCATTATGAGCATTTCCTAGATGCACTTTGGTGCATCCCGACCATTAAGATGCCCAGGAGCATCTTCTAATTGCGCACATTATTAGATTCCTTAAGGTGGAACAATTGCTTAATTTCGTAACAAAATCAAAAATATAATCAGAGGTAATAATGTTGAAACGGCGGATAACTTAACCAAACGCGCGATTTTTGAACTAATAAAAAGCATTTTTGGGGGCTTATCCCACTTTATCCCGAAACCACTATGTTAATACCTGTATTTACCATGTAGATATATATATACCACCCCTGTTTTAACCACCTCCGAACCCTGTCCTTTTCATTTTCCTTTTGATTTTCTGCGCATCTTTTCCCTCGCAAGTGGCAAGTGCATGGACTGGGTATATGTGTAAGTAGTGTAAGTGCCTACCTACTCATTTACCTGAAGGAGAAGTGATTAAGAGCGCTGGAAATGCAGTATTGTGGCCAGGAGTACGATGATTTGATTGTGTACAGACTGCCAAAAGTAATTGATGCGTACGAAGGTGCCTGTTAAAAAAGATATTTGGCATCTGTCGCTAACAAGAAAGGCTAGCCAACACGTCGTAGCGAGCCTTACCAGTACACATGGAATGGGGACGAGAGGGAAGTTTCCAAGACGCTGGCTGTATGATTAAGTTGTTTGTTCTCGTCATTGTGCTCCACATTCGCCGTGTTTGTTCCGTTTCTTTGTGCCATACATATGCCGCTAATCCATACTACTTTATTATATTGACAGTATTGTCAAGTTGAGAAGAGTTTATTATTGTGTTTTAAGCATACATGAACGAATGTATGAATGGTTATTGAAGGTGGGCACGATAATCTACCGTCTAAAGGCATCCGACTCAGACAATAACTTCCCTTTAGCCTTTGAAGTTATGGGTGCTGTGGGAAAATCTCTACTGTCATTGGAATTTCTCGGCTGCTCCGTGACAGAGTCTTTGTGTCAAGCGGACGTTCTCCTCAACAAACCACTTGTCGAGGGCCGAACATATGAGTTTAAACTACGAGTACGGGACACAACAGGGGATTACACGCAAGTGCCCGCTGTCATCACTGCCACCACGAGCTCGGCCGATTCTCACAACTTCCTTGGCACCAAAATCCTGCACGTCCTGGAGGTAAGTTGGCTTCTATTACCTAGTTGATGTAATTCAAAAAATACACTATTATTGTAGACTCACTCAGTGATAGCAAGAATAAATAAGTTTCCTTCTTCTTCCCACACATTTGCTCAAAGAGCTCATTTGCTTGTATTCGAGTGTATCTTTCGTTCGCATCCTTCACTGGGATACGAGATGCTAGATAAGATACAAAGACAAAGTTTTAATTGGGAATTTAAAAGGAATATATTATATATTAGGTTTTGCATGGTACCTATACAATTCACCTTGACAGTTTGTATTGATGTTGAATTCGGGGACAAGACAATTTGAGGGTAAGAAGCTAAACAGGCGAAAGGTAAATACAGTAAAATCTCATTATACCGACACTCGTTATAACGTCAGTCTCACTTTAACGAAGGCACATAACCTCCCCGTGGAAATGCCTATCCTCTCCCAAGTTAAATAGTCTCGAAGAACATCACTTTTTGTAACTAAGTACATATTCGCTATACCGTCTTGCTACAACCTTCCCTACAATCGCATTCACGTTCAGTTTCTGAACTTTATAGCGTCATGGATTTTTGGTTTGAGTATCTCCACGAATTTCAAAACCTTTTTGAAAAATCTAGGCCCAGGACCTTTAATCATATCAATTAACTTAGATAAGCTCTTGTAGAGGTACGCAAGGAAGATTGATACCCTTGAATTTATTATTAAACAACTATTGTGTTTTATAATCACAATTATTGTCATCAAATTCTATTTTACTTTTTAAAAAATGCATTTACTGTAGCGCCTAGTTAATTACCTTTAGTTGAAAAATTTCCCATTCAAATTAACGGAGCAGCCTATAACGTCGTTGGATTTGTGTATACATTTGATGTTCAGCCTCACTGTTTACCTTTTAATCATTTTCACATACCTAGCTGCACTCGCACTCTTCGTCTCTCCAACTGACAACGACAGCTTAACAACTAGGTTACGTCATCGATTTAAAACCTTGGCATGCTACTAGCATCAACAGACATTAAAAATGTATGTAGACGGCTGAAGTGCAACGTTTTCAAGCAACTTGTTTAATTAAATTTCCCTCGTGTTTGTAGGCAAATCAATCCAACTGGATAGAGCGGTATGTACCTCTACGAAAGTTTCTCTGTTTGTTTCCAACTTACACCTTTCGCTTTTCATTACTTTCCTCAGTCAGTCACAACTTGCGATGGGGTTAAAAGCTCAAAATAATCATTCATATTAGCCTTATTTAGCCGTATTGCTTTTCTTAGAATTATTATGCAAACGGGCTTGACAAGAATGCAGGTCGATGGATGGCACAAATTACACGTCCATCACACTTTCGTACTCCAAATGCAGATTTGATTCTTTAATTAACTCAGTACGCTCTCAATGTGAAGGATCGCAGACTCGTGAGTTATCGTAGGGCCATTGGGATTCTGCAAATTAGAAAGGCCAATGCAATGAGGCAAGCTTGATAATCCCTAATGAAATTGCTAAAACGAGAAGGAAAACGGTTAAATATAAGTCGAACCAATTTGAAAAGGAACCTGCCTACAATCTTTGTTCATTGTAGTGATGATTGTTTGCAGTCTGTATATATTGACTTAAACTCCTGATTTAAGAAAAGCTCAAGTGACCCAGTTTCCCTTGAGTCAGCTTAACGTGTAGGAGAGAAGGCGACTGACAACTGCAAAGGAGGAAATGGACCTTTTAGAGTTATTGCTCACTTCTAGGACTCATAATATTTCCGGCATTTCTTACCTGTCCATTGTCCAATGTCCATTGGAAATCAGGTTTGGGAATGAAATCCAGAGCTTCGTCTATGCGGGTTTTTTATGACTAGGTTTAGTACACGAAGCAATCATTCCTTTGGATCGAGTGCTCATTCCTTTCACTTTCTTTCCGGTTCTTCTTTTTCTCGCTGGAACGGAGGGAAGGCAAAAAAAGAATTAGGGGTTTCTCTATTTATGGATTACTACGACATATATATATATGGAGGGAGCTCTGAAATCCGACTCCTATTATTAGTCGTGTTACATGCTAAACACTACTCCTCTATTGCACTACAGTGCCCAGGGTTGAGCAAATAATCTGCTCAACAACATTATTGTATTTGTATGAATCTGCATTTAATGTTTCGTGTGTAGCATGGGAGAAATGTCTACAACGTTTGTGATGTTTCATGAACTGTAGACGAAGTAGACATAGAAATGTATTATGCAGCCACCCACGAGACAGTTCCTATTCAGCAGGCACAATACAACCGGAGGAAGAATAGCAAAGAAATTGAAACTGAGGATAATCGATGAGGTGCATCGTATGCGAGGAAGAATAAAGAAAAGACGAGCCAAGCTCGGCATCAG
This sequence comes from Ptenothrix huangshanensis, assembly GCA_036851915.1. Classification (NCBI taxonomy): domain Eukaryota; kingdom Metazoa; phylum Arthropoda; class Collembola; order Symphypleona; family Dicyrtomidae; genus Ptenothrix; species Ptenothrix huangshanensis. Next base: position 1,692 of record JAAXYX010003777.1, on the reverse strand, counting down.
AACATGGTATCATTATGTTCTTATTAGCTATACTTTTCATAAGTTTTTCTTTTACTCATACTGCTGCATAAAGAAAGAAAATAGGAGGGATAGGCCTTTGCCTTGCTTCTAGTTGTACTCGAGCCCGTAGTAAAAGCTCAGAATTCAATGTAATATGACATGACACTGGATCGAGTGAGAAACGTACTTTTGCTCTGCATATGTATGTATGTAGACAGACAGCATTCAGTCAATACCCTTACGCACTGCATTTCGTCATTTCGTATAACAATAGCAACCACTGACGAAGACAGGTATCATTATATCAGAATCAACGGTGGAAGCAACCCTTAGTGCATGTGCACCCGCATACATCAGTATTACTGTCGGCGTAATCATATTAACGCAACCAAATTATTCTAATACCAAAATCATACCAAAACCAACTTACGCATTATGGATATTGGTGCGTTGAGGAATCGCTTTTGTGTCTTTCTTCTTTTTACTGTCTATATACCTACGTACACACAGGAAAAAGTTATCCAACTCTGAGGGAAGGATTTTGGGATTTGTAGAACAAAATCTACTGATAAAGTGCGTCGGCATCAACTTTGTCTTTGACTTTGGCTTTAGCGTGTACATCATAAACGTGAGACATTCGTCTATAAAGTGTTGTGGGTAAGTTTTGGACTTTGACAGCATTTGAAGCTCGTGCTTGTCCAGTCAAGCTTTATTGTCGGGACCCTATTAGGAAAATAACAGATACTCATCGTCATCATGACGTGGCAGGGAGATTGTTTGATTGCAAAGGTAGCAAGAAAAGAGAGGGAAAGGTAAAAGGAAAAGTAAATGGTAAATGATAAAATAGCCGTTGTCGTTTTGGGTTCTTGTTGTGGTTCTGGTTCCGGTGCAGACTCTACAATGCATGGTGAAGGCAGGAGCTAACCCTACGTTCTTTCTCGTTGTGTCGTGCACAGTGGCTCTATTAATGATGGACACATTTAAGTCTTGGCGTACATATCCGCTATATTGTCGAAAGAGGAACTAACCCTTTGTTTTCATCGAATGGAGCATCAGTTCCTATGGCAATATTGACTCTGTTCCATTTACGAGTCCGTCAAGAGTTAAGTCCGGTGTGCATCCTTTGCTGGTGCATGCTGATAATAGAGTTGGTGTTGGTATTTGTGGGGGGAGATGGGGAAAGTACATCGGTGCACACAGCTTTACTTAAGAGGGATTAGAATTGTGAATAGTGAGTGACATGGTATTGTTGTTGAATACCTAACACCAGAGTATGAAATAGTGCATTTACTACTTGGTTTCCAATCAGAAATGACTCTGTTCAGCTGTCGATGTGGCTGTATACATTTTGGTAGATTTATTTTTGTGCTTGTATTGCTCCAACTTACATGAATCATTTTTCTCTTTCTATCCTTGCGACTGTTGGCTTAGGAGAAGGAGTGCAGGAGCATTCGTGTCAGGTGGCATATGCGTGTGTCATTCGTTTTCGTTTATGTAATTCCCACAAGGAACGCACACGCCTCGAGTACAAAGAAAGTGTCTTTTCAAATTCCTCGATGCAGAACAGAGCGGACATGAGAAGTGCATAAGGAAAACGATTACGAATGCTTGAATGCTTCATATTCATCACTAGGGATGGCTATTTCAAAATGCCCTGGGATTTTGGGTATTTTGGGCAAGGCGAAAATTAGG
>JAAXYX010003776.1:0-13594 GCA_036851915.1 Ptenothrix huangshanensis | reverse complement strand
CTTTTTTTAAATTTAGGCAAAAAAGATGCCGTTTTTGTAAATTTCCCCGAAAACGAAGTGGTTTTTTAAATTTAAACAAAAGAGACGCAGATTTTTTAAAAATTAGTGCAAAAACGGCGCAGTTTTTTAAATTTAGACAAAAAAGACGCAGATTTTTTAAACATTTATGCGAAAACGGCGCAGTTTTTTCAATGTACGCAAAAAAGGTGCAGTTTTTTAAAAATTTACATCAAAACGATGCAGTTGTTTTAAAATTGACACAAGATAAGATGCAGTTTGTTAAAATTTTACAATAGATGCGACCAAATTTTTTCCAAACCTACAAGGAAAAAATTCCTGCTGCCGCTACTGAGTGAGATCAAATAGGAAAATGAATAATGTTTGTGTAGTCTTTTCTACTTTATAATGTTTCTACATCGCTTTGGGAAATCCAAAGCATAAGGCTAAATTAGGAATCACAAAGTTCGAAATATCTTCTCTATGGTATTTAATAAAGCTGATTTTTCCTCGCCTAATTAGAAGTCTACATATAATTATGAAACATCAAAGAGAAGTGACAATCAATATATTCTTAATAACTATTGTGCAAAATCAGATAATAGTCGTAGTATAGTGAAGGTATTAAAATCAAAGTCAATCAAAGGGAAATAAATGAAAAATAAATGTGGCCCAGAAAAATGAAAAATGGGAAAAAATAACTACATTCTCAAAGTACAGGAAGATTCCTTCCAAAGTCGAAGCACAAAGTAAGAATTTCCCAAAATGAAACTGTGTATAATGTCACAGTCTCAATTCCGCTTACTGCTATACTGGATTAAATTCCCTATTAATTAAAATAATAAATGAAGCCCACCGGATTCCAGATTGTGAATGTGGATTGAGAATGACAAAATATAATTATGCTTGACTTGATACTTCCAACCAATCCAATGAGTTTGAGGAATCTTCTCAAGTGACTCGATCTCATAAGCGGATATCAAAGCAAACTGTACCCAAATATATTCCTGGAGCTGGTTTTTGAAATGTAATTTCATTTCATTTACAATCAAATGAATGACAATCACAATGCATTCTGGTACCTGGGTTGGTTTTGAGTACTATTTTCCTCCCAGTCATGCATGCATACATAATACTCCCTTAAATTTTTTCATGGACAATAAAACGTGTAATCAAAACAAGCGGAGGTCTGGTTGAAATTCCTTGAAAATGATGATCTGATGAAACTCGTATGAATGAGACCTTACTAGGAGTACATGGTATAAATCCCTCTACTTTTCATCCCGAATCAGTAAACATTTCACCAAGTAGAATTTCAATAAACTGTTCGTTTTGTATGAAGCATCATGTGCGTGGGTTAGTGTTGGAGTGATGCGAAAGAAAAACATGTGGCTAATGCTGTTTCCTAGGACACTGACTGAAGGGTTGAGTGAGAGACGAAACTGATAGATGAAGGGTGATACAATGATGTGTGCATGAGAAACACTAACAAAAGACCCTTTTATCTTGTATGTCTTTTCTCCGTCCACAGCTTTCCATGGGGTAATCGCACATACAAGTGTGCATAGTGTAAAAACTAAAGATCTTAAAACAAACAAAATCATCTAGAGCACCAAAAAACTATGTTTAGTTATAGTTTAATTATGAATTCAGTTGGGTGCATCTGAAGTGCGAATAAAAATATGTATACAAGCGTCTTTGACACTGGGATTTCCTAAATCAATTTTTAACGTTTTGAAATTTCCTATGTAAGCAATTTTTAACGTTTCAAAATTTCCACTTTAAGCAACTTTTAACGTTTCAAATTTTCTTACTCAAGCAATTTTGAAACCTTCCGAAAATTCGTATTTTAGTAATTTTTAAGCTGTACGAAATTTTTTATTTTGACAATTTTTAACAATTTAAAATTTCCTATTCAAGCAATTTTTAACGTTTCAAAAAATTTTCTATTTAAGTAATTTTGAAACCTTCCGCAAATTCCTATTTATGCAATTTTGAAACCTTCCAAAATTCCAATTTTAACCATTTTTAATCTACAAAATTCCTTATTTTGACAATTTTTAACAGTACAAAAATTTCTTTCTTTTCAATTTTGAAACACTTCAACAATTCCTTTCTTTATAATTTTGAAACAATTAAAATTTCCTGTTGTGACAATTTTAAAACCTTTCAAAACTTATTTGAAACTTTTAAAACGTTTCTATCATTCTTAGTTTGGCGGTTTAGAAACATTCCAATATTTCCTACTTTAACCATTTTGAAACAGGTAAAGTGCATCGCAAACATATTAAAAATTCAAGAATTCGAGATACATCCCAACTGCGTTCCTAATTATACTCCGTATATTTCCTTAGGTTTTTGATGCACGTTTTTTCAGTGTGTAGACACAGTTTTAGTCCAGTATATACATGCCGATTTCCTTTGTCAACCTACGCACATGTACCCGGGTAATTAAATAGTCTTTCAAGTGAAATCCATATATACAAACGAAGACCACAGAGGTAATAATAATAAGCTGCCCTGAATAGTCGAGATAATAATCCTACCGCAACAAACTCCGAAGTATCCTACACATACACTTTATTATTTCCACTGCCGCTTAGTAGTCCTACTGTATTGTAATACAATAAAGTTTTTCCTACTTGCACATTTTATTCCCACGCCCCCAACGATTTCAGATTTCTAGCTATTTTGCATTTAATATATTTGAATAATTAATAAGACTGTAAAATCTCCGTTCTCTTTCAAGCTGTATCTGTATTTTCAACTGATGCTGATTTCATAAACTCATTACATACATATGTACTTTGTGAAGGAAACAAGGTTGAAATGAACTTGGCAGTTACCCTTTTAGTTTTATTAGTTTATTAATTTCTCATTTTGGCCAAGAGCAACGTGAAATCTGCTTTGAAGATGATTAGTTTGATTTGGAGGAAATTGTTGTGAGACTAAAGTTAAAGGAGAAGGACACGGACAATGTAGAAGGAAATATGAAAATGAATAGGTTGATATAAAAAATAATTTTATTGTTCACTCACCTCAATCGTTATGTTGTCAATCCAGCGACCATTGGAACAAAGATTAAAGCAGCTGAGACCCACAAACCAATCAGGGGATGGAACGATTCGTGAAATGAGCGAAACCTGGTCAAAGAAATAAAAGGAGAATGTGTAGGTATAAATGAACAATTCCAGCATTTGATAGTTTCACATTTCCACTTGCACACATTTTCACATTTTACTGTTGCTCTATAACTCCACGGCTCACCACATTATTAAATGCTCCAACATCAACCGCAACTATCCATGTATTTCTCTGTCTCCATGTCTCTAATTCGTCCATTTACATTTTACAAGCACTTTTTACAATGTCACGTAATCAGAAACAGAAAACCAGTGGCTTTGTAGCCGCTCTCTCTCTCTTTCTCTTTCTTCGTCTCTACACACAGTTCTCCTTCTGCCATCTTCCCCTTCATCGTCAGTGCATTGCATTGGAATTCGAGTGTAATCTCTATTAATAAAGTTTTAAATGACAGAAAGCCATCGCATCGAAACCAACCAGCAAGGCACCGACACCGGCACCGGCGACGGCAAACGGCAATCGGGATGTCAGCTCAACTCAAGTGTACACGGTACAGCCACAACGACAAGGACAACGACAACCTCTCAGTCATTACTCCATGGAAACAGAAAACCAAATACTACATTCTAGTTCCTAGTCGACCATAATTGATGAACTGTAGAAATATATAAATTTATGTCATCCCATTCCCATTTTCCCATTTCCTACACTTTCCTTCCCTCTCTCTCTCTCTCCATGTCTCGTTCTCTGTCTCTCTTGTTTGTCGTCTGTCTCCACGTCCACGCTCATATTTTGATCCCGATCCTGTGATACGTGAATTATGGGTTTGGTTAACTCGCATGGCATCACATATTTCATATCCTTGGAAATCTCACTGCGGCCCAGACTTCATAAAATGTCCATTACAATCAACTCTTATGATTTAATTCCATGTGAACGTGAATATTTTACACTAAACCTATGGAATCCCCAGCCCAAGTAGTGCAACTATGTATAGCCTACAGTAGCGTATCTACGCGTAGGCCATGTAGGTAGGTCTGGGCCTTCAAAGGATTTGGAAACACACACTGCCGTCTTTAACATTTAAACGAAAAAGACAATTTTAAAATAAATTGACGTAAAAAAGAGACACGGTTTTTTAAATTCACAAGAAAAAGATGCAGTTTTTTTAAAATTTAAATAAAAAGGACACCATTGTTTTTAGATTTGCACCAAAACGACGCCCTTTTTGTAGAATTTACACAAAAACTTTAACAGAAAAAGGCGCATTTTTTAAATTTATACAAAAACGACGAAGTTTTTTATAATTGACAGTAAAAAGGTACATTTTTTATAATCCAAGCAAAAACACTGCAGTTTATTTTATAATTGACACTAGATAAGTTTTGAAAAATTTAACACTGGAGTATATCAATCTTTTTCCAGTTCTACACGAAAATAAATCCCACCGGCGCTACTGAGACTACTAGCCTAGAATAAGGCACGAGGTCGATTTGAAGTTGCAACGACCATTTCCAAATGTCGTGATCATCATCATCATCAGTAGACCAGACTGATGATGATGAATAAAATATTTGATACAAGTCCATCCTACCCATCTGCCATCCACATCCACATCCGCATCCACTTAGGTACTTTTGCTTTTACTGGTTAATCATTTTTCATGGCTTCGATTTCAAACACAATATCCAAATAGACGAGATGTAATCCGAACAAAATACGTTCCCTTGTCTTCCTCACAAAATACATACTCGAAATTCTAACTCCATATGTACTCCTCCTGCTCGGTTGTCGGTACACTGAGCATCCTAATATGATAATCATAGCGTAGAAGAAACGGAATGGAATTGAATATAAATTGAGACAACAATCTCGCGAGTCAGCACATTGCATACCATTCTACCATACCATGCCATGTGCACCATACAACACTATGTGTATATACTTAGGTAGGATAAAGCATTGGATTTCGGGGAACGATATCTGATGCAGTGACATCACTTTGACTTTCATGTTCATGGTTCATTCATTGTGAGATTTTAAATGGCCGCTTGGTTCCATGGTTCACCGTTCACGGTTGTCATTGACAGAGTATCAATGCAATGTCTTTATTGCCAACAGGATTTCTCTTCAATGTCCCTTAGAGACTGATTAGGCTTCATGGAGCGAATGTCTACTTGAACTCACCGCCACCGCCACCACCACCACCAGGACCAGGACGAGGACCAGAAGAAGAACAAGAACAAGTTGCAACATATGTCTCTCTCACCCACCTACATGCCTACCTACCTAGGACCTTCTTTACTCCAGCCAGGCCAGAACTCGTAACTTAAACAAAAGGGAATTAGATTGAGAGGAGAGACAAAAGAGGAAACGCAAACGTCAACATGTGTGCTTCTCCCGTACACCGTACAGATACTCACTCACCATTACCCCCGAGTTATGATACAAAACAAAAACGCCTACTCAGATGTCATAGCTATAGACTAACATGAGCATAGATACACATGTATAGCAGTATTTTAGCAGTTGGTTGCATGCTATTCACAGAATTCACAGAATTACCACGGACCTAGGAAAGGTAAAGTAAGCCGGGACTATACTTGCAATATGTACAGATATCAGATCGGTTTGTTAGGGCTTCCCCTGTAGAAGCTTCCCCTGCTTAGTGCACTCAAATGTCCATCCTACGTCAAGTTTACTACTTGCAGTAGGCCTGTAATAAAAGTAGAGCCATTAGATTTGGCGTGTATATGTTCATGTAACGATTACTCTACTTACCTATTATTTCATGTTAGGGAGGCACAAAAGGAGCAGATAAGAAGAAGAAGCAAAAGGGAATTGTTTGGACATGAACTGGAGAAAGTACCAAAGCGGTTTTAGTACCGTTCCCCTACTTCCCAAACATGCCCTACATGCCATTTCAATGTACATATGTACCTACATATAATTACACAGTCTACCTATTTCTATACCTACATGTACTTCCAGGTAGGTACATTCAGATTAACCTTGTGCAACCATGCCATTGCCAGGCCATAGTTACTCCAAGTCTATGTATCATATCATATCATATCATATCATATCATATGATTGTCATGAGCATCCCCTGGTGTACGTATGGATCTCACTCCTCTTCCCTGGAAGAAAATTGACTGGGAATATAGAGCCTATATGATATGGGACGGGAGATATGGGTTTGTAGGATGACGATGAAGATGACGATGACGATGGTGATGCCGATGACGACATGAGTTGTCATAACATAACCGATCCAATTCAAATATGAATTATGAGAATATTAATATTATTATCCGTCATAAAAGTTTATAGGGAAAGAATACAGAGGCAGAGCTAGAAGGAGCAGGATATGCCATAAGGTAGTATAGGTAAGTACTAATAGTAATAGTGGTAGTCTATATATGTGTCCGGAGCAAAACTTAATGTGGATAAAGCAAGCTTATTGTTAGCCTAAACTTGAGCTGGAGTTGGAGCAAAGGGAGCTCATGATAGTAATAAAATGATTATATGTGTCGGTAAAAGAAACCTCAACTAAAGATAAAGACAAATAGAGAGAAACTCTAAACCATAGAGAGTTTACATCCCAAGGTATTCACCGTGTGTTTAAACCTACAATTTTTTTGTCCCACATACCTTTACAGGTATTTTGAGGAAAACTAAAGGCAAAATTGAATAATCTTGCTATTATAATGACTTTCTCTCATGTTTCTCTTCTCTCTCACAAACGCCCCTTAATCTCAATCCCTGGTTTCCTTTTACATGGAAATAATCAGGGAAACAATCAGCAAGCAATGATATTACCCAGACCGTCCGTATGCCCATAGCAGTTACATGATGACACATATGAATCTGTGCTTCCCATTCAAAACCAAAACCAAAAGCAAAAGCAATATACCTACAAAGGTACTTGGGTATGGAACTTGAATGTTGGATATTCTATCCCTTGCTATCGAGAGAACACCAACTTTCACTTTTCCTTTCCTTTCCTGTCCTTCTCTCCTTCCTGCCTGATTTCCCTCTGCTTTTACTCCTCAATTTTATTTTCGTATCTAACTCGAAATTTGGATTTGGAATTTGATATTTGGAAATACCTATCATGTGGCATGATATGATATCAGCGGTGTTGTGGTGTGGTTCTGGTGGCTGTGACTGGTTGTGGTTTTGCACACTACTCTCGTCTCTTCTATTCCATTCCATTCCATTCCATTCTATTCTACTCTGTTCTATGTTCTGTTCTGTTCTATTCTGTGCTTTCCTTTTTTCTTGTTCTTATCTTAGCCTTGCCTTGTTGTTCTTGGGCTGGGATTTACAGAGTATATGTATGTACCTATATACATAGGTATGTCTGCCTATGCCTATGTCTATAAATACATAAATACTTTTGTTTGTGGCACAGCACACAGACACTGTGGAGCAGATCTATGTCTAAGTATAAGTGTGGGTATGTCATGTCCCAAGACACATATGCGACTCCCATGCCAGCAAATGGGAAGGGAGGATGGAGGACTGTACAACAAATAAAAACACAATAAAGAATGAAATATCATCCAGATCAAGCATTTGGATTCTGAGTCATTATTGGCTTAGCTGTTGCTGTTGCAGAAACATTTGAAAAGGAAAAGATTTTATGGATGCCCATAAAAAAATGCCGTGTGTTCGACTTCGGGATCATTGTACAAATATAGATGCACACATATGCACATTACATGGACAGAAGGTAATAAATTATTTTTATTTCCACTTCACATTCACATCCACTGACGTACCTACCTCCATACCTCTAGGGGTGTGGACATTTTAAAGTATTAAACTTGATTTTTTTCAATTTTATAAATGCTGGATATTGTTTTCGACATGAGCCCATTGTACCCTTTCAAGGCTTTCCTTGCATCTCTGCACAAGATACAGAGAGCAAGAGGTTTCGCATGTAGGTGGATGGATAGAGGGTAGTAGGTAGATGCCTGTGGCCTACAGTACTAATATGTGATCCTGTACCTGTGCCCTTAATACCCCGTTATTGTTGCTATGTTATGTAGACAGGATTTATTATGATTGCACGAGCACAATCCACAAAAGTTTCTCTAACAACCTCTCTAGTCGTTAGTCTAGTCCCACAACAAACGCATATGTATGTAATGTATAAGGCAAGGGTCTTATGAATAATACCAAGGCCAAGTCAATCGAATCCCATGGAAATGCAACCACAACGACGGAAATAGACACCCAGTGTCTAATAGCAAATTGCTCTGGATCAAATGTCAAAATCAAATTCCATTACACTCCATATTAAGTGACATCATAAATGCAATACGAAGCCACTATTTCCCTCACAATTTGACGAAAACCAAAAGACCGAGAAAAAACCGCTTGCCTACAAACGTCTCTTTGAATCTTTCACATTTGATATTCAGTAAGTATTAAAATTGTCCACAGATACATTCCGTCTCTCTAATAACACAACTCTGACTCTCATCCATTTCTCATACGCTTGAATGAATGGCCAGGCCAGATTCTTTGGACTTGGTTGGGGATGAGAAACGTTTCCTCAAGAATAATTACCAGTGGATCGTATCGGATCCTACAGTATAATGTGTTATTACTAGGAGAGTCGGGTATAACAGATAATGACAGATCTAAAGTATGTATAAGGTAGACCCTGTTATTACATCTGGAAAAAGCCAAGGCACTTGAATTGCTTGCTTTTGAATTTGGACTTGGACTTGGACTTGGACTTGGATTTGGATTTGGATTTGGATTGACTTGAGCAGTGTTTAGTTTGGTGGTTGGCTCCTTTAAGATTCCCTCTTCGGGTGCAATGTTTGTTGTGTGTAAAAGACTTGTGGGAAGGAAGGAGGAGAGAGGGAAGCTTTAATGACTTGACTAGCTATTATTCCCATTTCTATTCATTTGCCTATCTGGACTACTACTACTTGTTACTACTCACTCACATCACAGAGCTACGGCCACAGAAATGCAAATGAGAATTATTTACAATATTATTATATTATTATTACGGGAGTTCTCGCCGCAACTCCGTTTCTTCATCCACGTTTAGGCAAAAACTAATCAGTATGCTAACAATGATAAGAGGACGTCTATTGACACACCAACCAGCCAGCCAAGCAAACTCTAACTTCTTTTCATTCTTGCTTCTTTCAACAGAACACCAACACATGGTGCGGGGCTACAGAGAAAGACGAACGGTAACGTTACCGTATTATTAAGAAACCATATATCTGTATGTACGTATGTATGTATGCATCCATGCTTTGCCTTGTCTGTCTACTTCTACTGTCTTGGTTTGGCTTAACTTATGATTTCCTTTGGCTTGGATTGACTTGGCCATGCCATAGTCTACAGATAATCTAATAAAATTAAAAGGAAATAAGGACTTTCGCTCTATGCCTTGGAATGGAAGGATGGAAACATGAACGAATGTCTTGAAGATTTATAATTATTATAGCAGAGTAAAAATAAATACGGCTGCCCATGGTTTATTCTTGGGATTGAGATACTAAAGGGTACTTTACTAGCACTAGTTGGATGGTGATGTGGTGTGGTATTTAAGTCTAGTAAAGAGAGAATAATAAACTCGAAAGGATAATAGTGATAATGAATTCTCTATTCTCGCCAGAAGGGAATTTTGTAAATTTTACAAATTCTCTGCATTTCAGACTGAGAATATTGTGAATAAATAGAAGTGGTATAATTAGCTAACGATACATTAATAGATAATGTATACATAGCTTAATTGAGTAGGAGTTGAAACAGTGGCGTGGCTGTATATTTATATGGTATTTTGTGCGAGGGGATCATTCATATATGAGGAAACCAAGGCCGAGACCGTACTTTCCTCGGTACCTATGAGATTAGGTATAGGTATATGTATAGGTTACGTCGTGAAAAACGTGAAAATGCCAGAAATGGAGACTTAACGTTAAACGGGTTAGTGCGGTTGTGGCTTTGAAAAGCCAGTGGGCTTAGGGTTTCGTGGTCTATCTTTCTCGCAGTACCTCCATATCCGTGTAGTTGTAGTTGTAGTTGTACTATAGCCTATGGATTGGGATGACATGACCAAGGGTGGTCGTAACTGTGTGTATGTGTTAGGATGGGAGAGTAGAGTAGTTAGCAAATTCATTGCCGTTGGTTGGGTCTTGGTCGGGTCCGGGTTCTGGATCTGGTTCTGGTTCTGGTTCTGGTTCTGGTCTTAGTCCTCGTCCTGCCAGGTCTTTCTCGGTAGACTTAGGATGTTGGATGGGATGGGAGAGATAATATGTAAATTTGAGGTTGTGTGCAATGTGGTAGCCATTTATGTAGCAGAACAGATTCATGGAGATGAGCATGCTTTTTGCGGGCAGAGAGAAAGAGACTCAAGAGAGCGGCCAGATAAGACAAGACACAAGTTACCCGCTACCACTTCCACTTCCACATCCACTTCCACATCCACATCTACTCCCCACCCCATTCCATCCGAGGATGAAATGAAAGTGGATCATGTTCATCTTCATGTTCATGTTTCGGTGCATGTTCTTTACTCACCCTCGAGTGATTACCGTCCACAAAAAATTCCGCTTCTGTACGACCAACTCCTTGGGAAATTGGTGGTGCATTAAATTCATCAAATATTCCTCCTTCTCCTTGTGATAATTCATCCAGTACATCTGTAGCTCCGGTCTCCGCAAATATTTTCAAACCTTCGCAGGCACATAGGCGGGGAGAAACAAGTGAAACAAGAGGGTTACATTAAAACATGAAAGGAAATCATAACCAGTCTCAGTATCAAAATAATTTGCCCCATTAACATAATACCTATCCTCATCCTTCTCCTTTTACAGCTATAAAGCTAACTTGCGCCGCGACACGTGGCACAATTAGGGCAATATGGTAAATACCTACATCTTACAACATACACTTTGATTCCCAACCGATGGCACTACTCCCACCGTCAAAATCCCTCTTATTCATAATAGCAGTAGCGCAAGCAGGATTTTTTTTGTGTAGATCTGGAACAATCTTGATCTCATCAAGTGTAAAATTTTACAAAAAGCTGCATCTTGTCTAATGCAAATTATAAAAAATTCCGCCTTTTCGTGTAAATTTTAAAAAAACTGCGTCATTTTTATGTAAATTACAAAAAAAAATTAGGCCTTTTCCGTGTAAATTTTTAAAAAACGCCGTTTTTGTGTGAATTCAAAAAAAACATGCCTTTTCAGTGCACATTTTAAAAATCCTCGTCTACTCCTAGTTACGCTACTGATTAATAATTCTATTCTGAAATGATAGGGAAATGAAAAATCTGAGTCTAAATGTTCATAGCAATTCACACTACTAATAAACCTAAATGTGAGTTAATCGTTTATAAATGTAGTAGAAAAACACAGTAAAAACATCGTAAAAATCAAAGCTTACCTTCACTAGCACTTTTTCCGACATCGTAAAAATTCTGAAGGGGGGACGAATGACTTCTACCTGAAAATGCAAAGTAGGTAAAGAAAACAAAATTAAAAGTTAGCCTTCCCTATTGTTAGCTACAAAACAATGCAATGCAATGTTCTGCGGTACGAAAATGGAATGTGAGATGATAACACGCGTATGCATGTTTCCCAATGCATTGGGAGAAAAGGTGGAACACATGGCTACATTACTTCTCTTTATTTTATCGAAAGCGAAGATAACGTTTTGGCGTCAATTCAAATTACCCACCACCTTCAATCTCACACTCGCTTTAAACACGTTCATATTATCATCTTTCATATATTCAGTGATCATTTCATGTATCAGCCATCTGCCAGATATAACTATAGGTAATTATTATATATATACCCACCTATGTACATACATATGCGCCACTATCTCAAATTATAATAGTCGGGTTTGAAAAAATTACTTTGTCTATTGGGGGGAGAGTAGGAAGAAGTAAAGCGGAAAACAATCCAGAAAAATTACTCGATAGACGTTTAATGCGATAACACCTCTTTAAAAAAATACACAGCAGCAGTTTTCTATTAAAGAAGCATTCACTTGATTTGCTTCGAGGAAAATACCTACAGGGAGTAGTAAAAACGAATAAAAATCAGAACGTGATTTGTGCACGCGCCCTACTAACCGCCATCCACACAGAATAAAGATTCATGATTTCCCTACACACTCGAGACTATTGGAACGTGGAAACAATTTAAATTTTGATAGGAGTCCATGCATTTTCGTCGAGGGAAAACATGTGGTATGCTCTCTCCAAGAAGCTTCTACCTTTCGGCACAATTTATTACAAAAAATAAAAGATAAAGACGCGGATTGATTATGGAAGTAAATCGATGTTTACATTAATGGGAATGCGAAATAAGAAACTAGTAGCGAGTCAGCTGAGGTTGAAATATACATAAAACATAAAACAACCACATACACATCCACCGATCCACGGAGAACTCAAACCAAGACCGGGATCACGACCAGGATCAGACTAGACGGAATACCAAATACAAGCTACCACAAGATACAACACTATGCCATGCCATGCCAGGCCATGCCATGCCATACCATACCAGTCCAGATGCAGGAGTTATTGCGAATTGAGACGAAAACAAAATAGCAGAAGAACTAGCACCAGAAGAGAGAGAGAGAGAGTGTGGTATATCATTTGGCATCGTATATACATACATACATGTATTTCGTGTATGTGTATAGTGGGTAGGGAGACAAATGTGTAGCCCCGACTGCTAATATACATACACACCAGTCCCATCCAGATTCTACACATGCAAATAAAACCGACAAAGACTCAAGTCCAAGTGAAAATGCATGAAGATGATGTTAAAAAACAACAACAAGAACAAGAAGCTACCGCGCCACACCACACCACACCACATGGCAAGGGAAGGGAAGGGAAAGACAAGGGAAGAGGAAACTGGAACGTAGAGTGTACAAAGTCAATGGAGGATGAAAGATGGTTTAGAATTGTTTTAGTGAGAAAGCTCTGCTGTAGACTTGCTCTCTCTCTCTCTCTCTCTTTCTCTAGTCGTCTCGCCGCCTCTCCATCTCCATCATGTTGTTGAAGGGAGTGAATTCATTGGGAAGGGAAGAGTACATGATATCAGACTAAGATAAAGTGCAAGTATGTATCCCAGAGCAATGTATGGATCTATGGACATATGGACGTAGGGAAGGATGAATGGTTTATAGTATCAAGGACCAAGGAGGTATCGCACATGTTCTTTTATTGTGGCACACTCTCCTCCGTCTTCCCGTCTCCTTCCAACTCCAACTCCAAAGTCCAAGATTAGGAGTCGGTGGCATGACAGCGAAGTCAGCCGCATCGACATCGACATCGACATCGTACATCGTACATCGTACATCGACATCCACAGCGACAGAGCAAAGGCAAAGGCAAAGGCAAAGGCTGAGAAGAGCAGATGTTGAAATTGAAAGTGTCTGTGGGTGCTGCGTTTGATGGAGCACATGTAAACATAATAGTTTGATTCTGCCGGATTATTTGATA
>JAAXYX010003775.1:0-13596 GCA_036851915.1 Ptenothrix huangshanensis | reverse complement strand
CATAGGACTGTCAGACTTGATGTGATCTACCGCTATGAGGTTTGTTGTAAATTGCAATTGTAAATCGGAGCATATATAAAATATACCTACCGCAAACCATCAAATAAGGGTCCGGATCCATACCATCATACCCTACTACTAGTATTAGTAGGTTATGAGAGGGTCTTTCTATAATTTTGAAAAGACCGCGTCTCAAAACGTTTGCTTGACATGTAGCTTTAATCCCTTTTTACGGTCCCTTGAATTTTATACCAGTGTCCAGGACATGGGACACAATTTGATGTTTAACGGTATCTAAACTTGAACGAAGAGTTACGGGGCGTAGTTTTCCAAACTGCAAATAACATATGGGTACTCTGGTGTTCTTATTTTGTTCCGTTTACGATCGCGCTATGTGATGGTGATGTGATAGGATCCAAGGCGATGCGATACGATGCGATGGTGTGAGTGACGACTTGAAATTGAAAATTGAAAATAAACTTGATATATACATAGGCTTTGTGTATAATGAAAGGAAAATAAAAAGGAAGAGAGGAGAGAAACGAGTAAGAAACAATTTGATGATTGCGGGCGTATTTGAAATGCAGCGTGTTCACTGTAAAATCCTCCAAGATGATTTTACATTGGATTGGAGCATGGACCTGTGTACAAAGGCAAAAGGAAATTGTGTGCAGGATAAAAATTGTATTCATAGCCGAGTCGTTCGTAGCTCGTAGTTCGTAGCCATGAACCCGTTGTATAGATGTATGTATGTATTTCCTTGACATACATGTGCTTAGGTAGTGGGACTGGTGCTGAGACTGAGACTGGGACTGGGACTAGGACTGGGACTGGTGCTATGGCTTGTGACCATAAAGGAAAGGTAAACAGTCAAATGTGCAATGTTCACAGTGCAGAGTGTAGCAAGATTTCTATTTCAAAGTCTACAATGCTCAAGTGGGACGGCTCAAGTGTCAAGTGTTTGGCTTCTGGCGACGGCAGTCAATAACTGATAAGATGAAATGGATGGATTGATGACGGACAGAAAGTAGTTTATTGACACGGACGTGACAATCGGCAGCAGGCGACGACAATAAATTTTATACGGCAAGATGTAAAATTTCGTTGGGTAGATTCATTCCAACCTTTCGGCTTGGAGTTCTATCAAAGAGTGCGACACAGCAGTCGACAGGAGCACTTAACTATTTATTATACCTGCTCTATTCTCTCCATTCTCTCGGTTCTCTATTACCTCAGAGCAGTTCTATAGACAGTGAGGCAGTGAGACACACAGAGACACTTTGTCTTCTCCCACAAGCGCTCAATACAATGCCCATCCTCCACACAGCCACACAGTCACAGTCACAGTCATCCTCGATCTTCACTCTTGTCTGCACTAAACGGTATAAGAACATTTTCTTCCCCACTCCCCATTACTATTACTATTACTATTATTGCTATTATGCCCGTGCTTCATCCGACGATATTCAGTGTGCCACTCTTAGCCATTCTATGTCCTCTATGCTGAGCCAAACCAACGTTTAAGGTACAGCTGCTGGATAGTTAATAACATCGTCATCGTCATCGTCATCGTCACCGTCGTCGTCAAATCTTTAGCCCTGTTATTACGTGCCTGTACATAAAAACCATTTGAAATTCACTGGAGCCTTTTAGAGGCTATGACTTACGAGCTCCTCTCCTCATGTTTCCCATCTTCCCTCTCATTTCATCCTCCATAATACTTTATTTACGTATCTTATTATTGTACTATTGTCATGTCTAGAACAAGAACAGGAGCCTGGAGTTATGACCGCATTAATAAAATCCAGCGAAATCCACCGAGGACGGCTGGCATCAAGTAGTGAAGGAGCTTGGGGAAAGAAGAATGGTCAGTCGTCATAGGCAGCCAGTGGTATCATTTAATGTCGTCTTCCAGACTCATCAAAATAAAATAAAACAAGTATATGGGTGTGAGTTGTCAGGAGCAGGCTAGGCCAAAACAATAAATTCTTCTGGTAGATTCAATATCCAGCCTGAGCAAGCACAAAGCACAGTGCAATGCAACTCATCCAGTCGAAATCACAATCTCTTTACTTTATGCTCTCCTCAAGCTTCTCCTCCACCACATCCATCCATTACTATGATACTAATGCTCCTTTAATTATTCTATTGTTTTGTCAAAATCCATATTTTTCATTCAAACTTACTCCTTAGTCATTTGCTTCCATTTCCATTTTCATTCATTACATGCACGCTTAAGTTACTAAACCAAACCAAACCAAGCCAAGCCAGGGGAAGACAAGACAAAAAAATCAAAAGCAAAGGAAAACAAAGCAATTACATGTTTAGTCATTTGTACACATTGTTGATGTAGGTATGTAGGTAGTAGGTACATATATGTACATAAACGGTGATTGCTGCGAGAAAGATTCCAGATTTGATATTTGAACACAAAGTGCTAACGACAACAATGACTGTACAAATGATGACAGTAAGCTGGTAGGAAAAGGATGAGTGAGGTTTCCAAATTGGATGGTTTACAAATATTTGAAAACTGTCTCTTCTCGAGCCACTCAAGGTAACGTGGGATGTGTGTGTGAATGAGGATGACGATCACGATGGAGATGGAGATGGAGATGGACATGAAGGTAAGAAAAAATATAAGGACAGTCTTGACTACACACAACCCACATTGTGTGTGGATTACTGGATGACCGAGGACGAAGACGAAGACGAAGATGAGAAAAGGAACACACAGTGAGTCAAAGGATGAAACTGCATAGGACCTTCGAGCGAGGAACGATTTTTTACCAAATAAATGTTCAACTTGAAGATAATAAATATTCAAACAGAAACT
Source organism: Ptenothrix huangshanensis (assembly GCA_036851915.1). Lineage (NCBI taxonomy): Eukaryota > Metazoa > Arthropoda > Collembola > Symphypleona > Dicyrtomidae > Ptenothrix > Ptenothrix huangshanensis. Next base: position 10,760 of record JAAXYX010003775.1, on the reverse strand, counting down.
GCGCATTTAACTAAACAAATAGAGAAGAATGTCAATTGGTTTGGTTTGGTTCGGTTGATGGCTGGTAGGTTGGATTTGGATTTGGGTTTGGATGGTTGATGAGAAGTGCACGAGTGAGGGAAGATAGAAAATAGACTTAGCAGTACATGACATGACATGGCATCGCATTGCATCGCATGGCATCGAGACTTGAGAAGAAAAGAATGGAGTAAGGAAAACCTGAAGACCTGTGAAGAACTGAAGACCACCATGATAAGGATCTGACATCGGTTTCTTTTGAGCTCTGAAAGCTTTGATTATTCCTATACGAAACCTATGAAGCTATCTCTCCGTCCTGTCTCTCAGTCTCCGTATTCATCCACCCGGCCAGACATTCATATTCCTATTCCTATTCCTAGTTGTAGCCGTCGTCATAATGACGATCTAAAATAATATTCTAAGCAGTTACTCATCTTCAATTTATTTTCTATCCGCCTCCGAAATTTTACATTGGGATTGGGAAATGTAATGAAAATACTCCACTCACCATCTTCTTCTTTTACCTCTCACTCCGTCCGTCATTCCTTCCAGCTTTCGGTTCTCCTTTCATTTACCCTTGACTCTATCTTTCCCTATCTGTATGTACTTACCTCCACTTGCTCTGGTGACTGGTGATGAATGCGCTTTTAGTTAGTACTAATTCCTAATTTCCATTTCCGTACAACAAGTAATGAGCACTCAACTAGGAATAAGGCACGCATAAAGATAAGAATGCGATGTAGCCGATGTGGGTAGAGTTAAAGTCGGAAGACAGGAATCGTGAAATACTGACAACCGGTGACTGTCTGTGTCTAGTTTGAGTTTAAGTCCGTGTGTGTGCAATCCACCATACACTCTCCAAAATACAATCTCATTTTAATCCTTTGGATTTTGTGTATGAAAGGAAAATAATTATATATAGATGAGTAGTTTTCAGTGTATGCATATGGGAGATGGAGCTCGAAACTCCCTCCCTACCTACCTACCTACCTACCTACTTGATTCTACTATGTATGTGTGTGAAGGAGTGAAGGTACACCCACGTAAAAAACTACGCTGGCATTGCATTGTGCAGTAGGTAGTTGAGGATGGAGTAGCATCGGTGCATGTGCTTTGAAATATACATGTGTGTGTGTGAATTTAATGAGTATGTGTCTGTCTGTCTGCATGTCTTGTGTGGATGTTGATGTGGATGTGGACGATGGTTGTCAAAGAGTCTGAGCTGTCATAAGAGTGGGGCTGAAACCTTTGAACGTCTCTCATTTGGCAGTTTAGATGACACGTCAAAGACCACGAAAGACGTGATGCACGCACTTCCACAATAATGTCTCCTGTCCTCTTAGCATTCCTTTATCCGACTCGATATGTCTTCCTCACTTCTTTCCCTTTTCTTCCTCCATTATAACGTCCATTATACCATTATACCTTCATGTCAGTCTCTTCCATTCGAGCTTCGTCCCGACCACAACCACTACGACAGTGACAACGACAAGACGACAACGACAACGACAACGGCAATAGCAATAGCAATAGCAATAGCAACGACAATGACAACCACTGAATCAAAGACAAGCCTACGCCAGTCCAACTTCGTTACAATACCATGCCATGTCATTCCATGCCATGCAATAGATGAACATGAGTGTATACACATAAAGATAGCCAAAGTTGATCAAAAGTTTCTTGGGACATCCTAGACACAAGACATTAGCCGTCCACTTACGATACCATTGCGATTAGTCAGTCTACATACTAATTTCCTTATCTCCTTCGGTCACAACGCAGTCCACACGTAAGTACACTGTAAAAACTACAGAATCTTAAAACATCAAAGATTCATTTAAAACACTACAAACTTGTACGGAATCAGTATGATTACATATGAACGCAGTTAGGAGGCATCTTAGATGCATTATAAACGCATTAAAAAAAATACGGTTTTTAAAAACCGTTTCTTTGTTTAAATTTCGAACCTTTCTACAACGTCTGTTTCTATTTTTATTTTTTTATGCTTTTTGCAAAAAAATGCTATTTTTATTTTTTTATGCTTTTTGCAAAAAAATGCTATTTTTATTTTTTTTCATCTTTTCAATGTGTTTATTTTTTTATTTTTGTTTTTTGCACACGCTTTTTTGCTTTTTCACATTGCTCAAAGTGTCCATTTTTTAAATTTTTACAGCGTCGATTTTTGTAACTATTTAATCGTCTATTTTCTTATTTTTGCGGTTTTTGACAATTACTTGAGTTTTTATTTATTTTTCAAAACTTCTTTCATTTTTACTTAAAAACATCTTAGGATGCGATATACGCTTCAGATGCAGTTTAGATGCGTTTTTGGGGTGAACTTGAAAAGAAACCTAACTCGTTTTTAATTGTAATAAATTCACGTAGGTATTTGACCATTAAATTGCGCCTTTTTTAATAGTGTACATTACCGCGACATCCTTTTGCCCTTCCAAATAAACATGGAAATAAAATTCCACATAAAATTAAGCAAAGCAAATGTTTTCCATCCATTTCGTAGGCTATCGTTATGATCCTGTACAAAGGTAAACTGTAATCACAGAACCTCATAGGTAGGTACTCTCATTTTATTTGATTCTCCTTTTACGCCAACCTATTTCCATTTCCCTTTAAGCTAATCGCATCGTATCGTGTTTTGGTAAATCATTTACATTTACATATGCACATGTCACTTTTAGTATTTCTCACATTTTTACGCATCACACACACTTTGTAGCTGAGGTGTGTAGATTGCAGTAATTGGTATTCAAAACAGGACTGACAGATTACTCGTTGCAGATTCCAATTGATTCGATTCCTCTAATCCCTGCCATAATACTATCCATTTGCAATCTACAACCTTCAATCTACAAGCTACAAACTACAAATCCAATCCAAACCAAGTGACCAAATCCGTAACAGTGCATGAGTAAAAAGAAAAACAAGCAAAGAGTTTCAGCAGTCTTTTTTTTTAAAAAAAAAATATGATGATGAACGATGAAGAGGTACGAAGGTGGTGCAGTGTTTTTTTTCAATCTGGAATGTGTGGTGTGGTAAAGGTAAAAATAATGAAAGAAATGTCTGAAATGTCTGTACAGGTAATAATAATAATAATAATGTCTTTGTTCTGTAATGCAATGGAACTGTGAGCATCGGCGTCGTGGGTTCGTCCGTGTCTGTGATTTCCATGCGTCTAATAAAATATCAATAAACTGAGGACAGTGATGAAGAGAAATAATAATAACGTTAAGTAGGGGGAGGGGGGAATGTTTGTGAATAAAAGTGAGGCAGACCGTCCTTGTCTTGTCTTGTCAAATTGTCAGCCGAGCTTTATAATCCAATATTATCAATGTAAGTCTACATGGAGTCCAAATGATGAGTGTCAAATTCATCTGATAATATCAGTGACAGGCTTAAATTATTCAACAAAAAGACAGCTCCGGATGACATTTTTTGGCCCCAGCCCATTTTCTTTTCATATCCCGTATCCAACCAACAACAGAGCAACAGCGAACCAAAGGCAAATGCAAAAGGCGACGGTATAGGCATAGGCAATCCATATCCACAGTGTGAGTTCCTCAGTACCTATGTACCATGTAATGTACGTATACCTTTAGAAATACATACAAATATAAATGACAGTGACAACGACAACTACAGGTATCTATAATCTATACAAACAAGCACTTAGAAAACAACTATTACTATTACTATGACTATTACAGTGGCTCATATAATGCCTACAAACTTGATTGGTTGTCTTGAACTTTACCTTAAGCCGTAATGTTGTGTTTCTCTTTCCTCACAAACCTACTATGTATATGTACACATGTCTCGAGATAGTCCACGTAGGTAATGTAGCTAGTAGTGGCTTCGGCTTTAGTAATGCACGTTGATCGTTCCGTGTCCCCTCATGTAAGTACTTATGTACCTATACCTATACATTTAGGAGACAGGTAAATAGGCAATTTTGGTTATGGTCTATGCTATGTTATGTTATGTTATGTTATGTTAAGTCTACCTTTAAGGAACCTTGTGGACTAACTACCGTATCATAGAGCGAACGATACCATAATACCATCCTAAATAGGCTAATCGTAAGTCGTAAGTAGTAAATAGGTATGTGCCGAAGGAAATGAAATTAAGAGACACAGAGACTCCCTGCCGAAACACCAAACACCTTTTGCCATTGGTTGGAACAACTATCGTGGAGAAAAATTAATGCACTCATTATATAAATTAATTTACTATAATGTACTCTAATTCTCCAATTGCAGTGCCCATTTTGTCTCACTAACCAGCCACTGGATAGCCCAACTGCGCCAAATAATCCCTATTTACGAGACTCTTAACTATTTTGTTTCGTAATATCTGGAGCACTAAAAAGCCATCACAATCATCAAATATCTTTTCAGCACCCCACGGAACTCCAACATATTATTAGCACTACTTTGTAGACGTACATAGGACATGAATGTATGTCGAAATAAATTGAGTAGCCAACGCAAGTTAATTTCCCACCAAAGCCTAGCATCGGCAAAGTCATCAGTGTAATTGTTGTTATAAATATCAGAATAATGAATGTCTGGACACATTAGAGGCTCCGAGTATTTCCTATCTGTATCAACAGAAACAGCCACAGGAATGGCAAATGAAATATCAAGCCCGTCAGTCGACTAGGAATTTTGTTGGCTTTGGCTTTGGCTTTGGCTTCGGCTTTGGCTTGCTCAAACTATGATTGAGTCACAAAGACAAAAAGACGACATGTGGGGACAGGGACAGGGACACTGAGAAGGAGAGAGAATGAGAAAAAAGACTGACTAGGACACGTCAATGACAGGAAACATCAATGTCAATTATTCCATGAAATACCTGTCTTCTTGTAATAATCAGCTTATGAGTTTAATTTGCAGAATACGTTATTGGCATTTCCATTTTTTTCACATTTCCAACATATAGCCGGTCTGACAGGTTACATGCATTGGTGCCACATACGCTCCCAATTTAGTGTCTGAGCGTTATCAATTCATGACAGTCGTATTATTGACAGTGGGTATGTGTGTGTACTGAATAAGTGATCGTGATGTCGTGCCAAATTATTTCGTCTTGGATGCATATAAGCAAAAAATGACAATGAAGGTTCTCTCTTGGAACTGAAGGGGAAAAAACGGCTTAGAGTCAAATCCAAATCCAAATCCAAATCCAAATCAAAGTCAAAATCAAAATCAACGTGGTTGTGTTGTCTTGTGTCTGATGACAGGGAAAACATTATTTGTGCACAACAAAATCCATCGGATTTTGCATCCTTTGATTTTCAAGACTTGGGAGCTAGGAAATATTCATGACTAGAATAGGAATCAATATTATGAGGATAAAAATGACAATGACGCAAGAATAAATTTATGGTTACCTGTATTCGCTCATTTCCACAGACTCCCTCCAGATTTATCATGCACCATGTACGCACGTGTAGTACATACCTTTTGCTTTGTGCTCTCGCAAATCATTATCTTCATTGTATGTACGCCTGACACATCGAATCATGACACACCACTTAAAGTTAAACATTTCTGTAATTAATTGTGCACCGTGTTATTTTTTCTACGGGGGAAGGCGAGGAGGATTGCGATTGTACTTTGCATTGCACCATCCGCTCTTAAACTACCTAAAATTTCAAAGGGAATGAATGCAAACATCTGAAATGTGAAGGAAAAGAGAAGAACAAAAAAAGAAAAAAAAACTTGCTCTCCTCCCGCGTCATTTCTGTGGAGAATGCACATTATGAATTTAAGGGAAAAGACAGGTTACCATATATTTTCCATTCTATTCTGTACTCATAAATTTGCCATCCAATCTCATCTGCCGTATGACAGGCAGAACCTCATAAATTCAAACAAAATCGTAAATCACAGCACAAGTTACGTGCACCAAACATAAACACACGTATACTACTTATCATTTTCTTTTAGCTTAACCATAATGTTATTTATATAAAAAGCCAAAAGCAAAGAGAGAGAGAGAAGTAAATGGCAGAGCTACTGACAACTCCTTGCCGTTCCAGTTCCATGGAATCTCAAATATGCCAACGACTTGGGTTGGAGGAAAAGCGAAAAGGAATAGCGACTATGTGATAATTTCCTGATCTCCCTTGACTTCACTTGACTCCACTTTTATTTTTAAAGTCATCCGTCTCGTCCCGATTGTCCTCGAAATATAAAAAAAGAAGAGAAAAAAAATGAAGAGGAATAAATGGAAATCGACTGAACAAATAATAACATTTAAAATACGGATGGGAGACATACGTTTCTGAAAAGTAATCCTAATCCAATTCCAGCAGCACAAATAAATTCAAAGCTTTTAGAATCAAAATGTGAGTCAAATAAAATCTACACCCGCGCTACCCTCTCTCTATTCCTTTTACAAACCGTTTGTTATTCTGGAGATGGAAATTAATAATTTATTTGTATTCTTAATTCTTCCACATCCCTAATCCAGTCTAATCCAATCCATATCTTAAAACGAATAGCAATAATTATATTTGTGAATAGGCACCCACACTACATAAATTATATGGGATATCTTGTATGTGTAAAGTATTCTCATGCATCGCATCGTTATCGTTAGGTATTTTGCGCGAGTCCGATGAGAATGACTGAGGTATCTCTATAAAAGCATACTAATGTGATTAACGAGCAAAAAACTCGGCGCTAAACTGCAATCCGGTCGAATGTAAATATGTGTGGTTGAACGGAACGTATGCGTATAATTATCCATAATGGAATTGAAGAGAGAGACTACAAAGTTGTTCACTTGTTCTCTGATGCTAATGTCGGTTGTGTAAATGTGTTGGACGATGTACCTGTCCAAAGCCTGTTGTTTACAGAACAGAGACATCTCCTCGACATGATTATTCAAAACTCAAGATTGGACATTAAGATAAATCACATTGCCTAAAATTTATTTGTATTTCCAAAGTAGCACTAACTGACTGACGAACTGGGGGAGCTGAAGATGGTCAAAGAGACATGACTATAATATAATGATGAGGATGCTCAAGACTGAGGACGTAATTCATGAAAAGAAAGAGTGATTGCAAAATGATGATATTTGATAATCTGAATCTCCTAAGTGACGGACGAGAGTGTCCTCGAAGTTGAAGAAACAAAGATGACAATGGTGATTAGATGACGATGCGATGCGATGCGATGCGATGTGATGCGATGCGATGTCAAGTCAATGCTCGTGATTTATCCTTTTTAATCAGTTTGTATTTTATTATTGGCTCCAAGTGCACTGTCATATAGTCCTATAGCCGTAAACGTCTAGCTAATTGTATGCTAATGTTACTGCCACCAGCGTCAGAGCGTCAGCATCACCATCGCATCGCCATCAACGCAAACATGCATTATTCATCCACAGATCGTTTCTCTGACTCTGTGTGTGCAAAACGCAAACTATGTTGATTCAAGGGACCGTACTCTCATGAAATATGCAAGTATAAGTTTCTTTACAGTAATGTGTCTTGTGTGTTGTTTGTTGGTTGTGTTCTCGTCTGCTGTGTGTTCCCGTCCTCTCACACATGCATGCATACGGACACAACTGTTTATTATTCATTAGAGGGTTGTGTGTGCAGCCACTGGGATACAGATAGCCAGGGAATATCACGATATAACAATAGAAATAGAATTTAGTTAACACAAACAAGTGGTTATTTGCACATTATATTAGCGTATGATTAACTGCCAACACCAATAGTACTCACCACCATTTAACATTTACCATTACCATTACCATTACCATTACATTATATTACATTACGATCACTACCAATTCACCAGTGCACGCCATCCCAAAACCAAAACCAAAGCCAAAGCCAAAGTCAAAGCCAAATACCATACACACTCACCATAGAAATACTCATCTCTCGCGAGTACAAAAATGACGATTCATCTTCACTCCATTTGAGCACTCTCTTCCATCCACACTGCACTGTATTCTGCCATTATTTTAGTGGTGGGTTATGAAAGTATGTAATAAAAGATGCAGGTGCGTATGCATTGCCACCTTCATCCCATTCTACATATTTAGATTGGACGGACTGCCTCCAAGTTGTAGAGCCGAAAGGCTAAAATTCTCAATCTAAATTCACATTTCTCATTATTCACAGTGGATAAGGCGTAAAGGATAAAATAAAATGAAATGAATGAGATGATATTGTAATCCGACGTGTAATGTATTCACAATGATCAAAGCACATCTTTCATATTGCTTATTTATTCATGTGATTATTTAATGTATTATCCTCCTGATCATCGAGAGAGCTGGAGACAGGTAACTGACAACCGTCCACATTTCAGCTTCAGCCATCCTTCCACTCTCAATGTCCATTGAATTGTATGTAGGTAACTCTTTCCATTTACGAAGCTCCTACGTACCTAATTCTAAATGCCCACCTCTCAACGACGTACATAATTATCTATGATATTTCCATAAGCTGGGCAATATTTTCTATTAGTATAAGGATTTTGCGTACGTAGGTACAAGTGAACAAGTTGACAACTGCACTCCTAACTACTGCAATTATTCTTTTCACACTCACACTATTACCACCATTCATCGAGAGAGCTGGAGACAGGTAACTGACAACCGTCCACATTTCAGCTTCAGCCATCCTTCCACTCTCAATGTCCATTGAATTGTATGTAGGTAACTCCTTCCATTTACGAGGCTCCTACGTACATAATTCTAAATGCCTACCTCTCAACGACGTACATAATTATCTATGATATTTCCATGAGCTGGGCTATATTTTCTATTAGTATAAGGATTTTGCGTACGTAGGTACAAGTGAACAAGTTGACAACTGCACTCCTAACTACTGCAATTATTCTTTTCACACTCACACTATTACCACCACCATTACCATTGAATTACATTACATTACATTACATTAGGTTACACTATTATATTATATTATATTACATTACATACATACTCGCCGTCCACGTCGAAACGTCCATTGTATTCTGTGATTTCTCTGTGTATGCTTGTTCGTGAGTTATTACGTTAATGGCATTAGGATAACGTGATAAATATTAACTTGTATTATGTGTGGTGGTAGTGGTAGTGGTAATTCATCTGAAAATCTGAATTCAAGGCTGAGGCAAATCAATTGTCCAACCTCCTCACTGCATCTGTAATAAGCTGTGAACAGAAACACGCATTTGCAACTTATCACCATCACCAGCAGCCCCGTAGCAAGAAAGAGCAAGAGTAATGGAACGCAACGCCAAGGTATTACATCTAACAGCCAGCGTAACGCATCCCCATTCACTTATTTACGAGCTAAAATAGGCGAATTCTTTTTTCTCCGTCATTATTATCATTATTCCTTCACGAGAACAATTTAGCGCGTGTGTAATTTAAAGTAAAGCCTCCTCACAGCTACATTATAATCATATAAATTTAAATGATCAAACAATCATTTAGCCACATCAAGTTTATGGGAATTTCATGTTGCCGTAGGTCATTTTTTATTATCAGTGTAATCTATTACCTCTTGGATACTACTGTCATGTTTAAAGCCGAGTTCTCTACCATTCCACATCCACATCCACATCCACACTCCACCGTGAGGTTCTGCACACAATATGTAATTTCAATTGCATGGGATGCTTATATATAAAGGAATGGCGAATGGCTACTCCACTAATCGTATGTAGTCTCATGATTGCATGTATGTTGATACATGACATGAGAGGGGCATGAGCGAGGAGGGTGCATTTAGCACAATCATGAGCTATATTAGCTCTGCAGGCTTGTTAGGTAGATAAGATCAAAATCAACTACAGATGAGATAATGTTTGAGAATTCCATCGCTGGCATGGCATGCAAAGTGACTAACATTATTATCCGTAACAGTACCTACGCGAATGGGTGGGATTACCACAAGCAAATCCAAACAAAGGATGAAGTAAACAATTTGAAGCAGTAGAGTAACTGCAGGCCACTATAACTATAACTATAACTATAACTATAACTATAACTATAACTATAATGCTAATGCTAATGCTAATCGTAATGTTCATACTAAACCATGCGAATGTGATTTACTAATGGGCATTCAATATTGGCATTTATTTGGTTCGGGCGGTTTGGTTTGTTTACACAGATTTATTTGCTATGAGAAAGGTTCCACGTTGTCTTATTATAATTCAGGTGTTTTGACTCTGTTCTCACTCAAGGAGGAACCAAATGTATATTCTTTGGCTGTCGTGGAATTTTGAGTTATGTTGGTGAAAAACAAGTCATATACAATACAAGCTTGAGAATGACCTGTCATTGTTATGAAAAAGTAAAACTTTAAATTTATTTCTCTTTGTCTTTCCAAGTAGCCTTAATGATGCATCAGCTTTACTTTAACTCGTAAACTAGGGATTACCTGTGGTCGAAACTCAACTTGCACAAGATCATCACTTCTACCTGTTAACTTTACACGCACCGAGTCAAAGCACCAACTCACGACACACCAAAACACTTTACATCGTCACGAGGAAACTACTTACTACTTACCTAACCAAAGGTAGGTAGGTATTTTATTCGATAAAAATGCAAGTGATATTCCAAACTGATTTGCGGGCTTTTTGGCAAAAGACATTTTGGCAAAACCATTTTGGCAAAAAAATAGGACGTTTTGGCAAAAGAAAACGGACAGTTTGGCAAAAGTATTTATTTCGGAA
>JAAXYX010003774.1:0-13596 GCA_036851915.1 Ptenothrix huangshanensis | reverse complement strand
GTCAGCTACTGCTCCCCCTTGTATTGATAATTATTGTTATATTTGTGAAGACATGAAAAAGTGGCCGACAGCTGGAAACTGCAACTGCAGGGAGTGATGATTTGGTGATTGTAATGCCAGCGGTGTGTGTGTTGTGAGTGTTTTAATGTTCAAAACTGAAATGATTGGGGTTTGCCTGTGGATTCTGATTTTGTTTTAGTGGTTGATGGTGAGGAAGTGGTTGAATTGGTAGTTTGTGGACGGGGTTTGTGTGGGGCTGTTTGTGTGGATGGGAAACTTGGCGTGCTGGGATTTGCTGTGTGTGTTGGGCCTTGGGCTTGGAATTGGACGGCTGCGGGTGGACTGGCGTGTGTTGATTGGTGAGTGCTTCACTGAGCCTTTGGTGTTTGTGGCAGGAGCATTGGAGCAGCCAGCACTGCACTCGACTCACTTGGAGCACCAACTGGAAAATCCATCTGAAAATCTTCATCTTGACTCCAACGACCGCAATCGGATGCGGGTTTCTTTTGGCTCCACACTCAGTCGCTCCATTTGCTCACCCCGAGGAAGACGAATTTGTCTCATCATGAATTTATTTCTCCTTTCCACCCTGGCCATCTACGTGACCATTCTGGTCATGGGCTCTGCCTCATCCTCCGCCGCATCCGCTGATGCCAGCAAGGGCCCTAAAGTCACCCAGAAGGTACGTCGTCCCTTTTCTCATTTTAATCTCCTTTTCGTTCAATCCGCTTCCGGCATCTTCACATGGCACACGTCCCAAACACAAGCAACTTGACACCTGCCCTTTTCCCACTTTCTCCTTGCCCACATCGCTCTTTACCCTCCCGGTTCATTCGGTTTCCGTCCAGCATAAGCTCCTCTTTCTATGTACAACTGCCAGAGCAGTGATGCAGAATTGTGTCCATTTTCCATTGTGTCATTTACAATGGTTGGTGCCGGTGTGAGTGTCGATTAAGCCATACCGTGACCGTCATGTACTTCCACGATTGGCTAGTACACGTCACTGATACACTCTCGTCGGCCACGTTGTAGCCAAGTGTGTGCATCATCAATCATTGACGGTCGTCTAACCCATCGTCAATATCGTCATCCTTTTTTCTGTCATCTCACTTTGTCTTTCCTTTCAGGAAGTACAAGGAGCAAAAGTAATTACTTGTCCTTATCATTCAAATCGCGTGTATGGCTGTGCAGTGCCAAGTATTTCGATTTGTGATTCAAAAAATGTTTGGGATTGTAATTGATTTGGCGGTTGATTAATTGATAGGTATTTTTCGATATTGAAATTGGTGGAAAACCAGCGGGCCGAGTTGTGATTGGAGTCTTTGGTAAAACGGTGCCAAAAACTGCAGAAAATTTCGCTGAACTTGCCAAGAAGCCGAAAGGAGAAGGTTACAAGGGAAGCAAATTCCATCGTGTGATCAAAGACTTTATGATTCAAGGAGGAGATTTCACCAAAGGAGATGGTACCGGAGGTACGTGTGACCATATCGATTTTATAATTGCATTTTTCATCAGATTGTGTCAGTATAATGTAGGCGCATGCTGTCACGGTTCAAGTGAGCTTTTAGTCACGTCCTTGCTCTGACTTTGCATTAGTTCATTTGTTCATTTCGAGGACTGTATGTCTAACACTGAAGTAATAGATAGAATAGTTGCCAAAAAGTAGAGAAAAAACATTGTATTGTAGGTCGTGGATGTTGTGGTTGTGATGATGATAAAGATCTCGTGATATGATTTGTTTGTTCTTGTTCCTGCTCTAATGAGTTTTCATGTTTGTGGATATTTTTAGGACGAAGTATTTACGGAGAGAAATTCGCCGACGAGAACTTCAAGCTTAAGCACTACGGAGCTGGTTGGCTGTCTATGGCTAATGCTGGTAAGGATACGAACGGATCCCAGTTCTTTATCACTACGAAGAAAACCACTTGGTTGGATGGACGTCACGTCGTCTTTGGAAAGGTCATCAAGGGCATGGTAAGTTTGTATTTTAATTCGTGCGGCTCAACGACAGTTACGATACGATTGAATCAAACGCAATAATATTGGTCAAATTTTATTTGCATAGGACGTAGTACGGAAAGTGGAGGGAACGAAGACGGACGGTCGCGATCGTCCAGAAGATGATGTTGTGATTGCCAACTGCGGCGTGGAGGAAGTTGCTGAACCCTTCGGAGTAGCCAAGGCAGATGCTGAGGAATAATGACAAAGCTAACTAATTAATAATTCAATTCGATTCACTAACTTACAATTTCAAAATTATATATCACTAGTTTAATTTCTTAAGACAAACAAAGTATGCGTGTGGAGTGGACGATGCTGTGTCAATTACCGTACCATACGAGCGAACCACGATGGTCATTGATTGTCATCTGAAGTATCAACGGTAACGGTAACACCAAACCTGCAAAGTAAAATTGTAACTAATTGATAAAAGTAAGCAGCTTTAGCACCACGGCCTTAAACATACGTACAATTTAAGTCTGTAATTTTCATTACCAAAATGTAACGTCAGTTGATTAATAATTATTGTATACTTGATGGTTCTTGCTCTGCGTCTGGACTTGGTTTGCATTTCCATTTCGAAACATTTCCTTAGTCTGCTCTGGCTTCCGTTCTTGATTGGTTTTGTCTTTATGTCTTTGTACGATGCAAACTCACTCATTTGCAGGACAATATTCAGATTGAATTGAAGAATTGTCAAATAATTCAAGACTTACGTTAGTAGCAAATCGGTACATTCTAGTTTTCCATAGTATTATAAACGCTAGTGATGACGATATTATTTTCATTACAGGTTCTAGTTGCGATTTTGTCTTAGAAATGCGAATTTCTGTTTCAAAAGCTTTAGCGCCAATATTTATCAACACTAACAATAAATAATGTTAACGAGAACGTGTAAATGAGAATCAACTGATAATATGAGATGATAATAATATAACACACATTCTTACATAAATATCAATAGTTCAAAGTTCAAATTTTGTAGTAAAAATGAAAAATGTGAAAATTCATTCGGCATTTTTTGTAACTTTGTCTTAATAAATTACTTTAAGAGAAACTTCGGGTGCACGTAACGTAATACCAAGTGATTGTAATGGTAATAATAGTGAGTAATATTAATTTAATGTTGTCAGGAAGTATACAGCGAGATTTTTGCGGCTGAGGGACTGTATATTGTACTGAGAATTCAATTATTGAAAACAAGGAATGTATCATGAATGTTGTTTATTCATTTTCATTAAAATTGAATTAAAGGAATGCAATAAATGCGAAAGTTAATGTAATTAAAAATGGTAACTTTTTTTTGGAAAAGATGTTCGATTTATTAGTTCGATCGGACTACACGAAAATCATTCGTACGTAAATGAAATTCACTAATTATTAAAAAATGAATAATGCTAACAATGCATAACAGTGAAATGTTTAAAAGTTCAAACAATTGCTGACATTTGCTATCACGCACACCCAATATCGTAATAGATCATAATATAACAATTGAATGTAAGAAAGAACAACAATCTTGTCTAAAGCCGCAGTTGAAACGTTTGCGTTATGTTTAAATTGTGGTGTTAGTATTCGTGAGCAATACTTTGACGCTCACGATTATAAGCAGGATTTCTTCTAGGTTGGAAATTCATTGCTCTACCCGGACGAAAACTTGAATCCATTGACTGTCGGCGAAAATCTTGGCCTCCTGGCTGCTTTGGTTGGGCTCTATCCATCTCTTGTTCTAGGATATCCGCTAACGTCTACAAAAGTTTCAAAAGAAATAAATCCACTAACCTGTAAAAGCGCTGGATCAAAAATTAGGCTTCTGCAAGGCGACACATAAAATGCTACACGTCACACATTATTGTTATCGCATATTCCATTCCATCGCTTAATATCAAACACTGACCTGAGCTCCGATTTGTTTCGTTTCAACGAGAGCTTTGTGAATTCTTTGGAATTCTAAACTGAGTTCTTTATTTCCCAAATTATCCAACGCAGTTGATACTTTTTCCAGCTGAAAAAAATAAAAACATTACGCCGAAAATAGAAAATCTGCTTGTGCTGTTTCTGGAATACATAGTTGTGTGGAGGGGAGAGCAGAAAACAAGGATAACGATTGTCACTAGTAAGTCCCGCTCTCTGACGACATTTCGTACTAGCTATTTTAATTTACAAATAAAAATTCGCAGCACATCTATTAAGCAGCATCTTCACATTTTCTGCTATCCACTCCACACTACCATTTTCAAAAATTAAGCTATCCATTATAACGCGCTCGGTATTCTTAGTTCCGTCAAGGTTGGATCAACAATTCAGTATTTTTGTGGAAACTTACAACGTCTGGGCAGACAGTGACTTTTCGACTGGGGTCGGGGTTTTCATTCTCGATAGAGTGACGAAGAACTGGTAAAGTGTCATCCGTTCGACCGATGTCCACAAGTGCAGAGATCTAAAACATCAAAATACATACACAAAATAAGTTTTTCTACCTGCCAATTCCACAAGATGCTCATGGCAAATGACAATCTCTAAAGATTCCAAGACAGTGTGTGTGTAATGAGTAATTCGTTTGGTACGCACGTAAATTTTCGCTGTCTGAGTCTCAAAAAGACTCCTAAACGTGGTTAAAAAGTTAAAAAACGATACAATTTGAGGATTTGAGTGTAAGTGTAACCGATGAAAGAATTGCCGTACCTTTAGATTCCTGATAGTTACGTAGTTGGAAGTGTGGGTTGAAGCCAAAATTTCTAGGGCCACCTGGGGAGCGTTCTGTTGAATCGCCAGCGCAGCTGCATAGCAAATTGCACGCCTTGTCGGTTCCGCCCCAACAACTTTCATATTTGTCAGCGTGTCTATCGCTGTCTGATAGCTTTCAGCATTGTTCTACACACACAGCGTACATATAAAAAACCAGCATGGATTTATTACATTCATTTACAAATAATACGAAACTGGATGGAAACAACAACTGCGACTCACTAATTTATGAAGAGCAGCAAAAACTAAAGTAGTAACATTTCTTGGGTATTTGACACCATTGATCTGCTTTTGCTTGGTGGTTTCGAAAACTTGAAGCATCTGCTGGTACATTTGATTTCTGTAGAGAAGGTCACAAAGGACTTGATGGGTGACCATTTGATCAAAGAGTCCATCTAATTCGGGGTCATTGAACACAGCTAGAGCTTGTGTGGGTTCGTTCAAATGGTGGTACATTCTCATTATCACTGGACCGAATATGAAATTCCCGAATCGCAGATGCTTATTTTGATGATTGAATCTGAAGAACAACAGAGAAAGTACAACATAAACCAACGAAGTAGCTTTTCATCATAAACATCAATTTCATCAGTTTAGCTAAGAAAAACAATTTATATGGAAAAGAGAGAAGGATACCGTTTCATCATCTGATGCACTAAAGTAAGATCTGCCGGGTTGCCTTCTACCAAATGCACCATGTTCTTCAAATCTTCGGTAAAAATCATATTCTTAGAATTTTCTGACGAAGCGAATTCGGACATTTTTGATCGAAACTTCTCTTGCATGCCGTTGAACTGGGTCGCTGTTCGATTTCTCTGATTAACGTAATGATCTACACCGATGGCATGGGCTGAGAAAAGAGTTCGGCAACTGCCCTCAAGACGCCCTGTCCAATCACAAATTCAATCATTAACTTCAAATGTTTTCACATGCACACATGATCACTTTTTATACTTTATCAAACATAATGAAATTAAATTGTTAAACCTACTCAAAATGTTGGTAATGCACGAGTAAAACTAAACCATGCTATTTTCAATAGACTAGCAACTAGAATTTCATATTTCAGTACGACTGCTTTGCATCCACACTTATCCGCATAAATAAATCTAATAAACTTGAAGAAATGAAACTTCCAGGACTGGGGACATGCGATCTCGTCTCCTTACTTAATTCGAATTAAAACAAAAGTTATCCTATTTTTGTAAAATAAATACGCTATGCATACAGCATGTAGAGAGAGCACAATTATTCGCCTAGGTACGTTATTTCCGATGCATCAGGGGACTATTTGAAATCAGCTATCGGCGATAAACCGCTCAATCCGATCAAAAGTTCCAACCGTAAATGAAAATAATTCCTTGTTTCTACTGTTGGGGGTCCCAGTCCCAGCCCAGCTCACATGGCTCTCAGCGACTGACACTCCTACTCTTTGACTCTTTAGATATTACATGTTAAAGTTGTCGAAATTTTGAGGGGGGAGGACATCCTACACCCCTGTAATGCTAAATAAAAAAAATGGGAGCTCTCCACCTGTGACTTACAACTTATAGTTTCATATTGCATATACTAAATTTTAATTTTTGCTAAACACCGACCGAAAGTTGAACGTAGATTCGGACTCTTAACTTGCCAATATCAACGTCGAAGGTGGCAAGGTATAACTTCCATTCTCAAAAAATCGCCGATTAATTGCAATTAATTGACAATTTACAATAGAAAATTAATAAATAATAAAATAAATTAGCACTGAATGTTGAAATAAGAAAGAAACGATGTTATTATGTAATTTAATTACATGTGACTTACACGGTGACCGGCACATTGACTGGAATAAAAACCCCGCGGGGAGGAAATTCGCAGTTAATTTTAAAGACATAATAATTACTTGATTTTTATTTGTTGCTGCCAACACTTTTTGACTTTGAAAATATGAAATTACGAAACGAATTATTTGACTAACCACAACCACAAACTATGAAATGTGTAGGATTTGAGAGTTGAGGCTAAATCGGCGACACCACGAGGCGACGAATTGCTATTAAAGAGGAAATGAGGAAATGAAAAATGCGAGTGTGTAGAGCCGAGCCGGGGCGGGTTTGGACAAGTTAAATGGGAAATTCAAAAGTTGCCGCTAGATGGGAACGGCCTCTTGAAATGGGAATTGTACAGGACAACGAGTTGGACATTTGAAGGTTTCAGTTGAGGAAGAGTGAGGGGTGACACGGTGACAGACAGGCATACGAGGATTCAAAGGAATTCAAAGTACCCGTCTCCAGCACATGCAACACGGAATCCTGGAATCCGGCCACACCAGCGACCGAAGTTGAGCGAAGAAACCGCACCGGAGAAGTCCGGAGCTGATTGTACTACAACAGCCGAGAATTCCTTAGCGTGGTTTTCCATTCGCCCGATGTAAGTTCATGTAGTAATTGTAAATAGCTATGGCACATGATAGTCCTTGTAGTATTTTACAACCGTCCCCAGTCATGGCATTATTTCTTTCGCTCGATTCTGAATTTACAGGCCACTTGGAAGTTCGTGGTGCGTGTTTTGGGAGCTCCTGTGAAAGAAATGCTGAATGCGCCGCTGGGAGGCTGACTTTTGGAAACTTGACTTCTCCTACCCGCCTCCTCCGAAAGCAAGACTTTGACCGGACCGGAGAAAAGGGACGCGAGTTGTAGACAAGGACTAGGCTGCGTAGCAGGAGATACTGGAGATAGTAGGGAAGGTGGCAGTAGAACCGGCTGTGTTCAAAGTCAAAAGTGGAAATTCGCCGAATCGTAGGACGAAAGACAGTTGAGTGCAACCCGGGCATCGCTGTGTGTCGGTGAGCAATACTTCCTCTAACAACTATCAACTAGTCATACGGAGTAATGCGAGTCGGAGGTGCTCTGCAGTCCACTTGCTGCTTTACACATGTCAATTATATGTAGACTACATAAAGAATGCAATGCAATGCATGAGAATATCCAAGACGAAGAGAATGTAGGAGAGGACAAGTCTAGAGGCCACACTTGTATGCACGAAGACGACCGAGAGCTTGTAAGATGCAGGATAGGGAACTATGTACGCGTATATTGTTCGGGCGTTGGTGGATGTTTAAATCCGTTCCCGTTGCCATTCCGAGAAGCGGTTGGGTCGCTCTCCGTTGTCGGCATCGGCAGTGTGTTTTTTGTGGGAGCACATCAGTGATCGTTAGGACCCGATGCCTCCCTCTCCATTCTCCGTGTTCGGTGCCAGCGGAAAGCGAATCCGTTTGAAACTCCGAAAGCCGAGCTGGTGGCGAATCTACCTAAACACAATGCAAGTGGAAAAGCCCGTTTTTTCCTACGTGAGTATTTATGTACAGAGCTGACTGATGTGCATGTGAAACTGGATCCGGATCTGCTCCCGTCTCCTTTCAGGCTGTGGCTGTTCCCTTGACTTGAAGCCCTGTAAGACTGCAAGGAGAGAATGGAGAGATGGATGTAAAAGCGGACGGAGAACGGGACTCCTACTACACGCCGTACACCGAAACGCTTGCAGTTTTATCCACATCCCATCCACCCAGAACCATAATCTCATCTTGTGTAGAAATGCATAAATGTGAGAGAAGTAATGAAGGTATGAAAGAAGTAGTCAAGTCAAGTAAAGTCAAGTGAAGGCCTGTAGTAAGAGAGTCAAAGGCGAATTCAGAATACCCACAACACCGACTACGAGCCTCTCCTTTCCGCCGTATAAATAACTGCTGGACGATAACATTTCAGTCAACCCGCACCAATTTCCCAACGTCGAGTCGCTCCCAGTCTCCTCAACAAAGCCCACATATCACCTCATGCCCGATTCACATTTTCCCATTCCCGTCCAAGCCACAGTTAAGAAAGAGACAAGGAAGTGAAGGAAGGAAAATTCGGATTTTGGCTCAACAATTCACATTGGAAGATCAAATCCACTTGGAAGATCGTCCACATTGCCGTTCCCCGTCCGTTCTCATTCCATTGCCTTGCTACTGCTATTTCTCGAAACGCAGAATTGTATTGTTTTTGGAATTGGGATTGAGTGTTCCGTGCTCGGTTCGGCTCTCGGAGAGTTGTAACGGATTTTTGGATTGTGTTGGTCGTTCTCGTTGTGGTTGCGTTGTCGTTGATCCACACTTGGGTTTCTTCTCCTTCCACCATTCTCCGTTCTTGGGTGGTTCTCCCTCGTTCTTCTCCGACGATTTCTGCTCCACTTCCTCTCTCGGCTCCCAAACACTCGCAGACCGATAATTCCTCTCTCAGTTTAATTTATTAGAACTGACGGAGAACAAATCCTTTATACGTCCTAAAGCGCTCTCAACAATCTCTTCATTTTAAACAATCGCATGCGAAAAATCAAACCCACTCTACATCTACTCTACACCTACACGACATTCGCTGTAAGCTGTAATCAGTAATTACCTCCCCCAACATCCAACATCAATTTCAACCACGTTTTTCTTTTTTTCCATTTGACTCCCTCAATTTTCCACCTTTCAGTCCACTTTCTTAACTGCTATCTCTTCTTGGAGTTTCTTTGCTGTGATAGCTGAAATCTGTGAACCAGTAGCAGGCTCAACTTCAATATAAAAAATACAAGAGAAAGTCATCAGTGAAAAGCAAGTGCGAGTGACCTCAGTTGACCATCGTTAGAGGGTAGTGTGGAAAATGTGGAAAGTTGATGGGATATGATCCCAAGCATCATTTTTTTCTCAATTGTTAGCAAATTAGACTAAAGTTGAGGTGTGGTGTTTAAATCAGAATCTCGTAATTATTTCGTCTCGACTGAGGAATGTTTGGAAGGATTGTGCTGATTATGGGAAATCAGGAAGAATTCTATTGAGAATGACATCATCGTTGTCGAATGGTTCTCCTAGTGCAGGGAAGGGTGGAGAGTAGAAAAATCTAAATAAAGAGCGAGACAGTGATGAGTTGATGACTAACGTTGTTTGGCTTAGACGGTGGAATTAAATACGAGAGTCTGAGGAGTGAAGTGGAGTGGAGTCTGTCTCTGTTAAGTCAAAGTGTGGCTGGTCACTCATTGTCTGCACCTCTGGGTCTTAACTTTTCTTTTCGTGGTTAGTGCTCTTTTCTATTTAAATACAACTATCGCTATCATTACATGCACCTTAATTCATTCGTTGGTTGGTTCAAGTTACTAGTGCGGGGGAAGATTCACAGAGTAGTTAGTTCAGTAGTTAGCTCATCGATTTTGTCCTTCAAATTTGTTGCTATTCCCTTCAGCTTCAGCTGTCGACGTTTGCGGTAGCAAACTTTCATCGTAATCCTAATCGTAGTAGCACAAGAATAAATTGGGTTTATGATAGCAATTATTGGATTTGGGCTATTGAATTTATCAAGTAATCCTTTAAATAAATATGCATGTAGTATATAGCGAGAAAACTACGTAGGTACCTACGTTTTCTAGTCATTGCTAACTAGAGCTCCTCTTTTTTTGCTTTCAGTTTTCAATTAAAGAATAGAAGTTACCTGCTGTCGCCAAGTGAAGCCAGGAGGCCAGGACAGAACACACTTGAAATATCAGGTCAACATTTATCAAAAGCAAATCGACCAAGTGAAGGCGAAGGGATTAGTTGGTTTTTGACTTTGGGCTTTCATCGCAGTTTGATGCTTGACCTAGTAAATTAGTCCAAGTTCCAAGTCCAGGTGAACACCATCCAACTTGTTATTTATTACACTTGAATAAATCGAATCAATCAATCAATTACCTTTACCTTTCGCCAATTACAAATTGCAACAAGACTTTGGAACTATTGGAGATCGAAGATTTTTTGAAGTGGTTCTGTGAAACTTTTTGGGGTCTTCTCAGATGTTCGCTGTTGTTCGTTGTAATTTGTAATATTATTACAGTTTCGTAATTCGTGTCGTAATCAAGTTTACAAATTCGGTAAAGTAATAATGATGGGAAGCGTGAACGTCTGTACGGTGATTTCACT
Source organism: Ptenothrix huangshanensis (assembly GCA_036851915.1). Classification (NCBI taxonomy): domain Eukaryota; kingdom Metazoa; phylum Arthropoda; class Collembola; order Symphypleona; family Dicyrtomidae; genus Ptenothrix; species Ptenothrix huangshanensis. The sequence continues at coordinate 2,891 of JAAXYX010003774.1, read as the reverse complement.
GCCAAAATCCTCGTGGAATTTTATTCTTTATACCTCGTTATGTGTTTTACTCGGGATGGCCTCCTCTTTTGCCACCAAAGTGCAAGGTTAGTCGAAAGTTCATACACATGTATTCTTTAGTTAAGTGGGTATGAGTTTTTTATTCCAGATTTTAAACGATTTGCATCTTGATTCTCACATTTGTATTACTTTGTACAAAATTACACTTATTAGTCTTAATACCTTAACTATAGATTGTTTGATAGTTATTGATTACTTTTAATTAATTACGTGAAACAAATGTACCATGTAACACTTTCACATTAATACCACTTAATTACTAACCGACGATGTTGATGAGATGACGATCCTCGGTATCTGTTAATTGCAATGTGTAAGAATTATGACAGTGTTTGTGGGTTCTGAGTGTTGTTGTTGTAATGATACTTGGTGTGATTGTTACCACTTGTTTGCTGTTGTCTATTACTGGTTACTGGTTTCATTCGATTTCGATTGGTTTACATTTTGTTTTGTTTTGGATTTTGTTATTGGCTATAATAACTTAACTTGAACATGATCTCGTACTAGTAGTTCCATTAGTATGTAAATGGGCTGTTGTCGTTATCGTTGTCGTTATTAACGTTGTTCAAGACTAAGAAAGTGAGCTGAGTAGTTTATGACCACAGTTTAGAGAATCGGCGAAAGTGACAACAGACAGCGTCAAAATGGTAAATGAGTTTGCGATTACGTGTGCGTGCTGTTAAAACTGTTACCATCACCGTTCAATTTTATGTCTCGAAGGATAGTGGCCAAATTTATTCTTTCTTTTCCGTCTCCGATCCATATCTACATCCAACATTTACTTACTACGTTTCTGCAATGCAATTTCTTCAGTTCTCTTAGCGATGTGAATTTCAACACGTTGTAATGAGCTGACATTTTCTCAGCAAATTTTAGAGTTTGTAATTTTGACACTTTGTTTTTTTTAAATAGGTGTACCTACATATAAAAAACCAAAAATTGTAAAGAAACCGTGATGTGAATCAAGACTTAGAAATTTTGTATTTATGTTTTTGTGGGCTGGATATAATGAGATTTTTAAGTTTTCAGTGGCGTATATTTTAGGTACGCGTACGTACAGGCTCATTTTTACCTGATTTTAACATAACTTTACTTGAGTAGTGGGAACAGAACGATGGCGTGAAACTTCACTTTAAAGTTTCTGTGAAACCATAAAGTTCGCATAGCTTTACTAAGCGTTGGCTTTAAACAATAATTGATGTAAAAAGTAAATGAACCTTAACAAACCTTGTGCAATTCAGTCGCAGTCGCAGCCAACATAAGCGTATGATTGTCCACACGTAAAACATTGGTGCAGATATCTGCATATTTGTGTTTAAAACCGATGAAGAGCAAAGACTGGGTTTCGGCTTGTTGTTTTTGTTTTGGAGTTGGTTGTTGTACAAAGGGACGACAACGACCTGAGAATCGCTCGATTAGTGGGTGCTTGTAATTAATTGATATTGCGTTGCTGTTAAAACTTATTTAGGATTTGGGTAGGTAATTGTAATTATGAGTGGTTGCTCTGATACATGTGTAGGTAATCATTAACACTTTTACTACTTGATCAACTCGTTTCTCATTGTAATCCATAAATCAATGATGGTTGTGATTGTGAGTGCTCGTACTTATTTTGTTTTTTATGTAGTAAATTATATTGACACTTAAGATTAACGTGAATTAATGTGCTCGAGTAGATCCAACGCCAGAAGTGTTTTACGGTGACAGTGCGAAACGCCGTTTCGGAATTATCGGTACGTGTGTGTTGCTAGCAATAAGAAAGAATGATTGGAGACAACAAGTCTGGTATGTATTATAGATTCGATTTAATTCGGATTGCTTTGTTTCCGAGTGTCGGTTGTATACTGGTTTCCTGATAATCTGATTACAAAGCAATTTTGCAAGTGTGACGCGGCGAGGAAAGGAAATGAGGAAGTGGTGTAAATATTTTGATTTGTGTTGCGGAGTTGTCGATGGATAAAATGAAAGGTGGTGGATACGGGAGCCAAAGTGCGCCATTAGTATTTGTGGACCTGTTAGTTTTTCGTTGATATCGAGGTTGATTGGACGTTGAGCTTAGAATGTATTAAAAAGAGTGTAGCTGGTACTTGAGTGCGTAGTAAAGATTGTAAAATAGCAAGTAAGAGGTGAAATGGTGATGATGGTTGTAATTGTGGAATGATGAGTGATGGGAATATTGGCGTCAAGGTTGTACCCCGAACTTTATCGGAGACGATTTGGACGGCGGAACGACGAACGTGGCGATTAAGGAGGGTGGATCGTTCGAAATGACTTGTCATGTGAGTCGTTTCAATTCAATTAAGTGGACATTAAATAAGCAGGAAATCAATGCGAGGGTTCAGGAGGAGTTGGGAATCGACGTGGATACGCACGAGGGTCACAAGGGAAATAACATTTTCACCAAAATCACCGTTCACAATGCCACCAAATTGCACTCTGGAGAGTACAAATGCACTGCGCCCTGCTCCGATGGATCCAACACTGGCCTCAGGGTTGTTGTCATTTTCGGTCAGTTTTTCACTAAACCAAAGTCACACAAATTATTTTACCTGTAATTCAAATTAGGTACCGTAGTTACATAGAGGTATAGTAAATCCCGTCATGTAATGTCATTCAGCTGTAACTTTAGTCAGCCGAAATTTAGTGAGAGCCGATCTTTAGGATTAGCTCTAGTTATCCTTTGGTCTGTAAGTGTTGCTCTGCTCTACCTACTTAGATTTATTTATATATACCCATTTTCAAATATCCAATGAGCTAAGTATACTTACAAATGGTCAATTACCTGCAAAAGACGGTATCTGTAAGACAGCGTTTTATTTTTTGGCAAGATC
>JAAXYX010003773.1:0-13597 GCA_036851915.1 Ptenothrix huangshanensis | reverse complement strand
CGGGTAGATTTTTGGCGTTTTAGATATACCTACATATATTAGTAGAAAATTTCTCCCGTTTGAAAACGCGTAAATACCTGTATGAAAATTTCGCAACTTCTCAAAGTCTTTGAGTAGACTACTTCATGGAAAAGCATGGTAATATGTAATGACAAGTTCTCAGCTCAGTCCCTTAAGCACTATATGTGTTTCGGTTTTGGCAAAAGAAAATATTTAATTGCAGCCCTAATGGTGATGTATGTGTCGCCTAAATCATGGTATCATATCTACATCAAAAATCAAGCAGCCAAAAAGTACGTCATTTCACAATAAACTAGCAAATCACGTAATTCATTCACAATGAAGTTAGCTGAAGGCTGAAAAGGTAAATTATATTAGGTTATACGGAGCGTAGTAAAATTTTATACTGTCATTGACAGTCCTCCTATTAGGGCTAGGTAAGTATATCATACACATGCTGTGAGTGGACATGATACCTCCATGTTTGTGACCGAAATCAAGGGGAAAATGGTACTAATCTAGAACCGCTTTGCTTTATACGTGGTACTTTATATACGGACCATTCCATTGGATTGCCTTTGACTTGCTGAGACTTTGGAATGCATGGAGAAAATAGCTACAATTAAATTTTGGCCTGACAGTATTTCACACAGTGCCTTACTGGTCCTCCACGTAAAACTTCCAATTATGAACATGTCTGACTGAGGAAAATGTGGGAAAATACATGTAATTTTTTAAGCGATTAGACCTCTACAGAACAAATTGACGTGCTGTATTTAGTTCCTCGCCATCTTAATGGCAGATGTAACCAAGATAAATGTGTGATTACTTTTTACTACAGACCCGGTTTGTCACCACCAAACTAACACCGACACCACAAAACCACAACCTACTTCATATATTTCAAAAATACATACCTACCTACAACACAGCTCTTATGAATGCTTTATGTACCTACCTACCTTCACAGGTAAATTATGGCAAGCTCTCGTTCTCCGGGGTCGTTGAATGAGAATGCTTTCGTCTCCTTCTACTTCTCCTTCATCTAAAACACCAAATTATCTACCCACCCAGTCAAACGTCAAGCACTAAATTAGAATTGTCATGTAAGGGTCTTACTTGTAAACTGTACCTTTTCTTTACCTACTATGCCTATACCTAATCCTTCCCATGATCACCGTTACCAAATGTGAGTACAACTCTCACTCTTGTTATTTCCGATCTTGACGATTTGACCATAAGTTCCAATTCCCCATGTTACCCTAATTTCACTTTACATTGAAATTCATCCGCTCTACGATTTTCACACGGACCTTTATTGCCCCTAAAATTTCAATAAGCTTGTCACATTAAAAGAAAATCCCACCAAGTCCAAGTAGGTATTTAGTAGCAATACTCCAACACTTATTTCTCATATGAATTTACTTTCTACTTCAAAAACCAACAGACACATCGTTTTAAATCGAGATAAGGAATCAAGGAAACGAGGAATCGATCGAAAATTTGTAGAATAATGATGCTTATAATTACTCAACTTAAATATTTGACGATTAAGATTTTAAAAAGGTGCGGGGTTAAATTGCCGACATACAAACTTTTGGGTAAAATAATAATTTGTAGTAACACAAACTTCATTTGGTAAGTAATTATAGGAAAACTGTAGTGAAGCTGGTCCTGAGAATTTGACAAATTGAAATCTGAGTATTGTTCCTACAAGGTGTTGATGGGATGAGGAAGGTGTTGGTGTTTTCACACAGTCGTGACTGTAGTCGTTCGTAGGTTCTGTGACTAATTTAGATTTTCTCAAAAAATCTTTCACACCTCTTATCATCACGTCTTTCATAGATTAGTCTGGATACACAAAAGAGAAAAAAGAGAGGAAGGAACATGAGGTACGTATTTTGAAATTATATTGTCATGATAGCAATCATTGACATTAGGCATCTAGTTTTCCTGGTCGGAAGGTTGCTGCTTCCGCTACATGAGACTTGGTGCGGCGTCCACGGAAATAGCCGTCGGGTTAAACAGCACGCACCCGGAATTTTCTTAAAATCTATTACCCACACCTCAACTCTACATACAACAATATATAAGTAGTTCCGCAGTACGTTGTAACAAGATTTTGGTGTGAGTACTGTTTTCCACTCAACCCTACCCACATCCTACATCCTGCATCCCACATCTCTCTCTACCTCAATTTGACACTGCATTTTTTCCCCATACAGACAGACAAGAAAAGAAAAGAAAATGAACACAGAGAAAAGAAAAGAAAGAAAAGAAAATCATAACCACCCCGAACTCATCTCGTCTCGAATCGTCCCTTTCTATCTTCGATCCTTCCCTAATTTTACACATGAACGTACAATGACTCCATCACCTTCAACTACTTACACAACCTTCTCCTCAACTTTCTCAACTTTCCACTTTCACAACATACTAAACTTTGATTGAATTACATTCGAGGAGCAAAACAGTAATGTACATAAACCTAGAGCGAGTACATTGAGGCCTTGGAAATCGATCTGAATTTGATATTTGATCGCTCTTCGGTCCTTACAAAGGAAAACACTTTAAACACGTAAAGAGCAAATGGTAAAGGGTTAGAGTATGACGACAAAAGGCGGCTAAGTACACGCACCCACGATGATAGGAATGGAGACGCTTCACCAGTCAAACTCAAAACTCACCATGAAGATCGAGCAAAGGGCTGAAGACGACGGAGATGAGGAAGAAAATGAAACAGCACTCACTCACACCATTGCATTCACGGTTACGATTATGATTATGATTAGTATTATTATTTGTCGGATAAAATAACAATAACATGGGAGGTGGAAGTTTAAACCAGAAACCAGAAATTGAGTGAGATTTTACTGAGGAAGTATTGTATGGAATATAAATTGCCTTCATTTAACGAGGGACGATGTACGATACGATTATAGATTCCACGGTAAGGATATTAAATTACGAGTCTCTAAACCTTGATTTTGATTTACGATCCGTGATTAATAATTTTACATAACAATGTGGGTGTATGTGGGTTATTTATGTGACTGTGGAGGTATGTTGGTTGGTTGGTTGGATGGTTGGATGGTAGGTAGGTATTTCGTAGTCAGTTCTCACTTGGTAGTGTCACAGCCGTTGGATGCGAGAGTCACAGTCACTGCTACTATACTGCCGAAACCGCTGCTACTTCTGTACTGAAATCAAACTGTAAATACTATTTCAATCTCAACTGCCTGGTTAGCTTCTATCGGCTCCGTGAAACACACACACAAACACAGAGGAACACTCTTGAGAGGATGACAAGAAGGAAAGAACAAATAACGGTAAACCGGCGAGGATATAAAATATGGAGGTACTCCTGGGATTTGAATAATTCGACAGTAACTTGGGAACTTGGGACTCCGAAGGATCTTTCTGACTGTCCCACTGGATGACTAGCTTGCTCGCTCGCTGGCTGGATGGATAGACGGATAGACGGATAGACGGATAGATGGATGGATGGATGGATGAAGGAGAGCGAAATTAGACTGTGACACATTGAGAATTAACTGAGGGTTGTTAGGGGTAACATTTCTGAAAAGGAAGATGTGTGGAACAATGTAAAGGTGTAATGTACGTACCTGAGTGTGGAAATGATGTTTTCGTGTACGGAGTAATTTTGGTGTTGATACCGGCACAAGGAACTCTTCTGACTTCCTGCAAACGTCCGTCGAGGACAAGTACGTCCTTCCTGTTCCGTTGCCTCTGAATACGTCGCGCTTTGAATCGGATTTAGGGACTCGACTCCACCCAACCCCTCCTTGGTAATAATTAAGCTCGTCCCGCCGCAAAAACCTTCGACTACTCTTAGCCTATGTGGGTTTCATCACTTTACTCACTCCCACCCGACTTCTCTCTCTCTTTCGCTCTCTCTGTCTCTCTCTCTTTCTCTCTCTCTCTCCTTCTCTCTCTCTATCCTACACTCTCTCGCTTCAGTTTTTTCTCCTATTTCACCATTTCACTTCCCTCGTAGTCCCGTCTGCTCTGCTCACTCTCCTCGCCTCGGTCTTTCTTCCCTATCCTCCTTTCTACCCTCACTTCTATTTTCTATTTTCTTAAGCCCGTCTCCGTATCCATCTTTAGCTTTGCTCAATTTTTAAATTCCACAATTCCACAACCCTCAACGTACCTACTCCTTTTCTTCGTCCTCGTCTCTAACTCGAACGGAGACTCATACTTTATGTTATACTTCTGCTCACTTTCTTCTTCTTACTGTCTCTGCCTCTTATGTTTGCTTCCCTATTTCTTTCTTTCTTCTTTCTTTCTCCGTCATCTTCTTCTCCTTTCTTCATTCCATCAAGGCAGTGGCAAACACGTATTTCCCTTCCCTTCCTGCTTTCCTACTTCTTCCTTCACATTACATTCGGCATAGAACTTGTACATCATCATTCCGCTAATATGGTTCTAGGCTTTATGTGTATAATTATACATGGGTAACTATATAGACATATGAATACCTAACCTATGTAAGTGACATGCATGATAATTATGCATTCTTCGACTTGACTTTAGCTTTGGAAAAGATGATCACACGAAGTCCTGGAGCAGCATGTAGGAACCCACTAAATATATCTCACGAAATTAAATAATTCTATTTAAATTTAAAGCAGGGTAATCTATCTGTTTGAATTAGGCTGGAATGTGGTAGTGTGCTACTTTACTGTTATTAATGGCACTTCTGTGTAGGGTTATTATGAAGTTACTGAGTATAGATGTATCATCATGAAGCGTATCTGTACTGCTAAGGGGTACAATCCAGATCCAGATACTAATTGTTGTATTTGATATAAGACAGTAAGACAGTGCAGGCGAGGGAAGATTACTCAAAAAAAGCATTCTAGAAGTACTAAAGTAACCTTTCTGTGTGGACTGGGAAGGGAATGCAATGCAATGGAATGCAATGAAGTCATGCATACGCAAATGGATGTATGAGTAAAGTAGGGAGGGAGAGATAGGGTAGGTAATAGTTTAGAGATAGATGTCTACGCATAGATATATCGAGCTGAGAATGAATGCTATAAGGAGCCATGTGTTCTAAGAACCTGGGCACGGAAATCGTGAGGAAACTACAAAACTTTCCCGACTACCTTCCGCCGATCCGATCCAATTAGATAGTCGTAGCCGCCTGAGTCTGCCGCCTAGGTCCTCCACACTCTGCTCTACTGTAATGTACAGCCTTCCTTGTCTTTACTTTCCTTATCAACTTCTAGAATAAATTAATTACTCTGCTGGAAACGACGAAAATCTGAGACAGCAAACTGTGTATATTTTATCATGATTTCTAGCCTGTCTTTTCTACCCACCATCTTTGAACTTTTCTCTCATAGTATGTAAGCCGCATCTATGTACCTACTAATATATACGCATTCCCATAACAGTCACAAAAGTACAAAATACCCCCTTACTCCATACAATCAGCAAACATTAGTATTTCCATCTACTATCTACATTTGTCTTCAACTGCTGCAGGCTGTCGCTGTAGGTACCAAGACCAACTACAAACTACAGACACAGATATAGCATTTCACAATAAATGAGTACATAGGCATTCATACTTGATAGTCTAAATGACGATACCGATACCGATGCCAAGCCAAGTCAAGTCAAGCCATGCCAAGCCATGCCAAGCCATGCCAAACCATGCCAAACCAAGGCACGCCATTCCAAGCCTTCTCTTGCCTGCTACTTCCTCATTACGTCACATCGCCTCTCCGTAGTTCAAAAGTTTATTACTTTTCTCAGATTCAAATGTCATCACCACATTCACTTTAAATGCATTTTCCTTGTAGTTTTTTGGCTAAAAGAAGCAAAGTTTTGCAAAATAGAATAGTGAAGGAATCCGCGCTTTGTAAATTGTCCAAAGATTGTAGAAATATTGTGTACAATTTGCACCATTAGAGAACTTTAGTGTGAGTACTGAGTGTGACGGTGAACTATGAAGATGAGGAAGATGATATACCTATTTAGTTTTGTTATTATTAAAAATATTGTCTACAAGAAATCCTTATTAGCATTAAATCCTTATGTATCGGACATCGGAGACATTTAGTCCAAATAGTAGATAGTACATTACTTCTGAAAATGAAGGACAGGTTTATAGTTTTTACTCTTGGAGGACGAGATGAAGGAATTTCTGGAGAAAAAAGAAAGGCCGTCCTTATTGGCTCAAATAAAATAACTGGGCTCAGTTTCAACGCATGCACACAGTACAGCCTACAGTCCCTGTTCCTAACTTCTCTCTTTGGTTTGCTTTGGGTTTTCGGTAGTTAGAGTTTTCTCTCGTACACATCTCTCGAGTATCCAGACCAGAGAAAGAGATACCTACACATACAGATAGATGAGGGTATAGAGTACACGGAGGCCCAACTGCGGCACAAACACTTTCCACTCTCTCTCTAGATAAACTTTGGTAGGGTATGGTACGTTACGATACGATACGATACGATACGACTAGCACAGTGAGTGTACCTATGTACTCAGACCTGCATTGGAATTCGCAGATGCCTCAGGTTAACTCTAGTACAGATAGCGATTGCCAGTTTATGCCTAGACAGACATGGAGAATATGTACCCAGTGAATGTGCTGTAGGTAGATGGTGGATGTAATATGTAATCATTATAGATGGAATATATGGTTTTCTAGTCGTGAAAAACAGAACACTCCTTCCTTGTCTTCACATCTTCAGTATCCAGATCCAGCTTCCAGCATCCATAAGTTTAGATTCCAGACCAACTGCCAAACTACTAGCAGAAGCTGCAACAATAGTAGCAAATGAGCGAACTCCAAAGCAAATCTTGAGCTCCAAGTCAGGCCAAACTTTTTTTCTTCCTTTTTTCCGTTTCTCTGTCTCTCTCCTTTTACTTTAGTGCACATGAGAGCATATGTTTATTTCTTGTGGAAATACTCAGAGTATAATGATAATGGTAATGTTCCTGTGAATAAAAATACGGTCGGGAATTCTCAGTCAAATCTTTCCTCTATGAATATCCTCGAATATTTGCAAGTCAAACTGTATATTGTGTATTTTTTTCATGACATTCAAGAAAAGGGGGGAAAAGTTTATGACGCACATTTTCATTCCATGAAAACTACCTTTTCTTTCAGTGTGTAAAATTGACGTTATTATTGTAACGATTATTTGACGCTGAATAGGATACCAAATTTATTTATTCTCCTGGTGCTAGTGTAACTTAACTTTGCTCATTAAAATACTCTCGTACTCTAGAATTCAATGCAAACCATTGATGCTGGTGTATTAATAGGTAATTCAAAAAAAGCAAAAGCCAATGGTATACTAAAATAGTTACTAGTACCTTTTATGAATTTCTTGAGTATGACATCTTACTTCTAGATTAAGGAAAAACCGTAAAGTTTCAGTTTTATTGAAGGAGGCCCAGCTTTTTTGAACGCCAACTACCATTTTTTGGGGTTTACTACTCTGTGTTAAGGATAGGAGCAAGGTACCTACCTACCTACTTCAATAGCACCCTGCCCCTCATGGTCCGCGTATCAGCATTTTAAGAGGCATTGCCTAAGGAAATGCTAACCTATGGATTCCATTGTGTGAAAGATTAGTGCACAGTATCATCAACCATTACCATTACTTTGTAATAATTCTGAATCAAGTATCGTCTCATCCTATTAGTCCTTCAATGGAATTTTATTACACGGCCTGATGGCAACTGGGAATGCATTTCATAAAACATGTTATTGTGATGTCAACCTAATATGCAAATTTAATTCGATCTTTTTTCTCCAAAATAAATGTATCCCACATAATATGGTGTCATATATCTCACTTTTATTGACTGGATCGTATCTCCCACTTGTTATGTACCTACTCCTACCTATCAACATACTACATGTATATTCGCGTATACTTGCAATGAAATGAAACACATTTTTAGTAAAGCAAGCTTACAATTGTGACAAGCTGACAATATCAATTTTTGAAGGAGGGATGAAATGAATGCGACACGACTATGGAATGAGTAATAGCAGAATGAGTGGTATAGTGCAGTAGAGTGCAGTAGCTGAAGCTGAAACCTTTTTTTTTGAAAAGTAAATCTGAAATTATAGCTCAAGGCTACGAAGACCTAGTAAGAGTAAGCTGTTAAATGTACAAGTAATACGTAAGAGAGTAAGAGAGTTTTTGAAGATATGAGATAGGTTTTAGGAGACGAGGGTAAGAGTTTCCTTGCCTCGCATTTCAATGGGAATTGGAAGAGCATGAGAGAATATCAGTGTATCTGTTGGTGGTTGTTTGGGGAGAAAGAGAAAGTGGCGAGAGGAATTTTACTGTTAGTTTCATTTTGCTAGTTTGGGAGTTGAGTTTTTGGGAAAGAAAGTGTGATGGTGAAGAAGACGGCGCTTACTGCGTAGATGATTCAATAGACCTTTATTGGAGGCGTTATTCTTCTTCATGGAGAAGAGATAACGACCGACTCCCCGTTGAGCCTATCTCGCCTTCAACTTTCCTGGCAATATTTCATCCTCCTCCAACTCCAACCATCCACTGAGCTCCACTGCACTGTGCAGTGCTCTTCTTTGCTCTGCTCTTCTCTGCTCTGCTCCAAGAGATACTACGCTCACCCAAATAGGTTGGTGTTGCTACGATCATGATGCTGATGTACACCAGATACCTATACCGTTCTATCCCCCTGTAACGCTCCCTTGTATGTTGCTACTCGTTCTACGATACGATGGTCGTGGCCAGTCGACTATTCGGTTCTGCTTCTTGCTCCTCAGTCTTTCCATGGTTTCCCTCGTCAAGCGGACCGTAGTGTTCGACGTTGGGGATACAAATACCATACGTTCCTCACGATGATAGCATGAACAAACTTATCATTTTCTTTTGCTTGACAGATACTTTGGGACTGCAGCAGCAGTGGATTGAAAGCAGAAACTTTATCCTCGTGTAAATGATGTGATGTGATGCGCTATATATTTATTATCTTATTTATTGTGTGTTGGGTGCATTACTCAAAAGCTGCAAGGAAAATGAAACGGGCATAAAAAGTATGCAAGGACTCAAATTAAGGATGCTACTAAAGAAGGCAAAAAACCAATGTACGAAAAAATAAATATAGGCTTATGAAGGTTACTTCATTTCTAATGGTAAGTAGTGTACGTACTTAGGTACTCACTCACAAGTGCATGAAATATCATGAATAGAATTACCATTTTTAATTAGAAGGGCTCCTGATGCTATTTTAAAATGATGACTACTTATGTAGAGACTACGTGTAAAACGAAACTATTGCACGTATCTTTCATTTTAAAATGGAAAAAATTTATTACATACAGAAATACAGACCAACTACCATGAAAATGTTTGACGCCAGTCTACACCTTAAAATATGTTACGAAGGTAAGTTCTTTTCCTGTCTAATACCAGTATGCCCCAAAACAATTTGTATTGAAAATATAAGATACTAGTGCAAGTGAATGCGTAAGTAGGAACCTTGTTTACAGCTCTTGCAAAGAGTTGATGAGCAAGCACTTCCTGTTATTCGTTCCCAAATAGGATTTTCCTGAATTTATGGTATTCGATTTTTCAGCATAATACGCGCTATGCAAATACTTCAGGTAATTAATATACTGGACTAGGTAGGTACTTCAAAATCCACAGCGTATATTATGCCCTTGAAAAATCTGGACCAACATTCCCTTTATTTGTTCAATATTTACATGTGGTTAAATACCACAACCATCATTTCCTGACTTTAAGTTCAGAACGTGCGCACACAACTAAATGAATCACTAATAAGGAATAAAGAATACTTATACAAACGCCTTTGACGGGGAAGATGAATGCGTATGAAAAACCTTGTATATATATATATTATATTTTCCTGTTCGTTCAAACTGCAGGAAACAGGTTACATTGTAGAAATGCTACCGATCGAGTTAAAATACTCTAAAGTTGCCTTTGCATCTTACAGTTTTATTCTCGCCCTGATCTGAATTTCGAAATGCGTTTAGTTCTTCATTAATAATTTCATTGTTTTAGCATATCTTTTACGGTTAGAGTTAAAATGGCAATAATAAAGTAAATAAATTAGCAAGCTAGCAACAGTATTCGAAATGTTGCGGGTGTTTATACTAACAGTGTCGCTATTAGTGCCACTGATTCAGTCTCAAGAATGCCCTTCAAATCCTGAAATCATCATTGAAGATCTGTATCCGAACGTTACAAGTGGAGGAAATAAGTCAACGTTACATTTTTCTGAAAGAATTTTTGCCGTGCTAAAATGCTCTTCACAAAAACCCATATTGTGGGACTTTGCACAGGATCATTCAGTAAGTTATAGTTGGTAATTACAAATAACTCCACCGTCTTACAATAAACATTTCATCAGCTTGATTGATCAGCTTCATAATCGTATGAAATGTATCATTATTTGACCGTTCCTTCACGAAATTGTCAGGTAAATCAATGGCGCTACATTCAACCAGGTAGAACAGCTAAGGATCCATTAGACCCAAGTACTATCTGCTTCGAAACCACGATGTTTTTATACACGGGAATAAATGCGACGGGAAAGTACACTTGTCGGGAATTCGATGACAAGTCGAAAGAGTCATCCATCTACTTATTTATTGAAGGTATGTGTTACATGGGACATTTTTGTTTGATATTATTTATCCCAATTTACTCATATATTTTGCCAGTTTTTATTTACGTATATAGCGAGTGTACAAAAAATTACCATGTAGGTATTATAGCATTAATTGTTACCTTTTTTGCTTCTTCGAAATCAAGATAGTAAGTTAAGTCCACTGGCCGGTTGGCAGCGCAAAATAGTTATTGAAAACCCAGAAATCAGTGCGGATGGTTGGTTACAAATTCCTTGCAAGACATCAAATCCATTTGATTCAATTGAACTAACAAAAGTAATATTACTATATGGACTTTTAATAGTAAACAAAAATCAGTTTCAGTTTAAAAACATGTTAAAATTTGAAAGGCTTACCTCTCTTTTTATCTCAACAGAATGGAACTGTAATCGAGCTGGAGAGCAATTCCCTTCGTTGGAACAATCAGCAAGGATTTTTCCTCAATACCTATCAGCGAAATGACTATGCTGGAAAATATCATTGCCAAAGCCCTAAGTCGCCACAGCGTAGAATTCTAGTGGAAATATTGCGTAGAGGTTAACAATTCATTATTAACAATAACTAACAATCGATTGTAAGTTATTGGGAATGAAATAATTAAAAGTTTGTAAACTCGACAATTTTCTTTGTACATAAGTAGAAGTAACGTCGGAGCCTAACATTAATCTTCATGCTAATACACGTGAGGCTACCTGCGAAGTTCCAGTAACTGAAGATTTCCGAGTGTTCGTCTTCAAGAAGTGTAATAATCTCATGGAATGTCTCAACGCAGAAAGGAGAACGCCTGACGTAAAATTTAACATAAAACCTTAGAATATGCTGTATAGTTTATTAATCATGATTATCAGGGATTGTCAATATATTACCTATTCAAGTATTTTCACTAATTTCACCAAAATTCGTTGCGAACAACAGAACAATGCAGGCGATGAACTAGGAGCAGATAGCATTTGTGACGATGATGGACAAAGTGTTATAAAAAGGTGCAAGACTCACACATTTCACAGTATTCCTAATGAAGGACCAATTACCGTTGGACTCCTTCAATGCAAAGCTGCGCTACAACCTAATTCCGTTTCGGTTTCAAAATATCTCTACCAGTTCTATGGCTTAAGTGGACAAGCGTGTAACTACCAAATATTTTTCCAGATCGCTATCCAATTATTATACCTAATTTAATTTGTCTTATGATTACCTTGTATAAGATATCAATTATATGTCGTATCAAAAGTAAATGAGGCAGAACATGAATCAAAAATTTAGATGCTGGAACCAAAGAAGATATATTGAATATTCAGAATATTGCAACAGTGGATATTATGAGCTTAACCATGGACCCTGCCTTGGGAAATTTCTACGTAGGTCAAGAAATAAAATTTGAATGTAGGACAGTTGCTTTTATCTTCGCTACTGGAGTCGAATGGGCTTTCAAGTTAAGAAATGGAACTCTACTCAGTAAAACACGAAGTAATCAGCTGATAATAAGCATTGGCATTTGTTACTAAGTTGTTGCCAGGATTTTAGTACCAACAAAGCGTATTTCTTCATGAATTTTTCATGATTTATTTTACAGTCAATTATACCAGCCACAGTGTACATGATACCAGACAGCAAGGGTTTAAAATCTCAAATTTTATGACAATTAAACTACCGACTACTGAAATAGAAAGCGTCATCTGCCTTGCCCCTCTGTGGAATAGCAATAGATGGATTAATACTTCGAAAGAATTCACAGTACAAGGTAAACCCCATTAAGACTTGGTTCAAATAAAGCATTTTCAAACGGAACAGTTAAATTTTCTTTGAAAAAATAATAACTCATGGACTTTGAAAATTTTAGAATCAACTGAACCAGTCATTCTGCAAGATGATACGGATAAGGAAAAAATACAACAGATTTATTCGAATTCAATGAAACGCTTCAATTATATGTAGCGCGCAGGGGGTTCCTAAGCCGACAATTTCATGGAGAAAAGTAGGATCCACTTCAACTGTAAGCTTATTACAGCCAAATTATTATTGCTTTTAATTAGTATTACTTCATTCCTCATACGAACATAATATAGGTCTCATTGTAAGTTGTGACTGAGCTTTATCCATGCAATCCCTATTAATCCATGCAACTATAGTCACTACCACCAGGAGTTAAGGAAGTAGACATCCCTGTAACTAATAAATTCCGAACAGACGGTGAAGATACTGTGGCAAGGTCAATGTTGGTTTTTCNACCACCAGGAGTTAAGGAAGTAGACATCCCTGTAACTAATAAATTCCGAACAGACGGTGAAGATACTGTGGCAAGGTCAATGTTGGTTTTTCCCACTGCCACAAAAGATGTAGCAGGAGAGTACAATTGCACTGCTTTCAATTACGCTGGTTTAAAGATGAAAAAGGTCAAAGTTGATGTAGTAGGTGAGTAATCGGAAATAGGAACATACGCAATTAATCCATTTAAGATGTCCTAACTAACTTAATGGTAGACTGAAAGCGCTAAGATTTTAAAAGGCGATTTAAGCGTGATTATTCGAATACATACGTGGCACACGGCGACAATTTTTATCAGCAATTGTCGCTAGTAATATCCCTATACAATAAAATTACATGACTCTATACTAACTATTGGAACTTATCTTTCATGAACATAGAGGACCAGTCAACTCTCATAGGAATAATTCTGGGCTCCGTATTTGCCATTATACTCCTAATCGTGATTGTGCTATTTCTCTACAGACGTTTGGTTGTTCAAAAGGTTATTAGAACTCAAATCAGTAATAGTTTACACGTGTAATGTATAGTTCAGAAAAGTAATTACGTACAAATACATTTGTTTGTTTAGCGCATCATCAAACAAATTTTAAGTGAAAAAGAAGTATACGAATTTTTCAATGGAAACCCAGACCAAAAACAAAAAGGAGCAGGACTGGCAGAGTA
>JAAXYX010003772.1:0-13598 GCA_036851915.1 Ptenothrix huangshanensis | reverse complement strand
AAAATGCTTAAACCAAAGATCCTATGCTTCCTCCAAACGTAAAAGTAAAAGACCCATTCAGAAAGAAGTAGTTCTCTGTATGCTATTTAATCCTCTACTTACAATTAATCAAAGAACATAAATTATACTTACGGCGTGAGAGAAACAAACATCTCGGCGATATTTCACTATGTAGCCTAATTTGGCCTTTTCATTATTTTCTTGCAGTCGAAAAATACTATGTGCTAAACGCGATGTTTTCAAAAGTCCATCCATGGCCAGTCGTAATTTCTTCACGCTGGCTCGTAATTCTTCACTCCAATCAGAATCTTGATTAAGCTCAGATGGAACGACATTATTATTCGTAGGTATGCTACTGTCAATATGATCATGGTGATGATCGAAACCATTAGGATGAGGATAAGGAGAATTGATCGTTGCTATCGGAAGGCTGAAAGGAGCTAAACCAATATTTTTCTCGTTGTCCAGTGATACCTCGTCTCGTACCGATTTCCTCCACTGAGCCACATGCGTTCGTCTAGACTCAAGTTTTGGACTTCCGGAATGATTACTATTAGTACTGACATTGACACTACGAAAACGCTGAAGGGAATGCGAGGGTCTCATGAAATGTGATTGGATATCAGCTCCAACACCACATAGTACTTTCACTTTACTATTCAGACTTATCACACTGGCCTCAATATTCAACTGAGTCAAATCCCAAGGTTCAGGCTCTTCAGAAGGTCGATAATAGTTTGAAGAAGGGGAATCCAAGAACGATTTGACTATGTCCTCGATTCCTAATCCCGAATCGGGTGTCCTATCCTCCGTGTCCTTCGCTGCTCCTGCTTCCGTTCTTTTTTTAAAAATTTCAACTACAGAACGTAAAGGCGAGTTGGGAGTGTCGATTCCTTCGTCTACTAGACGATTTTGGTCTTCCACGGCATCAAAGTCCAATGAGTTAGATGTGGGTAGAGTCAGTTTTTGACGTTCCAAAAAGTCAAATGCTTCTTCGATTAGTGTTTGGTCACAAATGCTTATTAACAAGCGACACTGTACAAAAAAACACCAATCAGAATAAAAATAAATGTCATTGAACTAGCGCCGAATGCCCGTTTGTGTAAATGAGTGTTTTACACAAACAAAAGACGTCCAACTACACAGATTAAATTAGCAGCGCTCCAGCTACAAATTTCATCTGCTAATCATCCAGATCCAATAAACTAATTCCGTATTCCGTACACTTGTGATCAGTGTAAAAGTCTGCCTAACACTTCAGTAGAGAAACCAGTATATAAATCTACACCAGTACATACATATTATGTATTTGAATACATGTCTACACTGTACAATGTAACTCAATAACAGGGCTACGTGTAATTAAATTATTGCGGATAATATTTCCCACACAGATCCTCACTATCTTAAAAAGGTTCACCAACCCCAGTATGATTATGAATTATAAAGTGGTGGCAGTCCTCAATCGGAATTTAGATCTACTATGATATTTTTATTACGTGGATATCAGTATTAAGCGTAAAATCACTTCAAAACCAGCATTTTTTTGCAAATAAATTAGGTACATACCCAAAAATGATTTCCTTTAATAAAATAATATAATCTCAAGTAAGGTATAGGTATCCTATAAAAGCTAGATAATCATAAAATACAAAAACGAATCTGAAGTGCCAAAAATTTCGATTGTATCATTGTTACTGTAACGCGCCTGACAAAATCATGTACATCTAAAACTAAACAAGATCAAATTCAGATGCATTTTAACATGCGTTCATAAATATAACATAGGCGTGGGTTTTGGCACGTTAGATGCATTTTTTTCCTTTGAGTTTTTACCGTGTATTTACTACGGAGTGCAAGAATGCAACCTAAACGAAAAGGGCATACGTAAATGTAATTTTCTGGCAACTGGCAAAGAGTTTAAATGACCCCGTCTAGAACCAATTCTGCTGATTAGAGAAAAAGTACTCGTTCCCTCTCAAAGTTAGTCCTATCGGATTGAAAGGATGATCTGATAACAATATTATAGGTTGAGATTACCACAAGCCAAGTTATTATGAACCAGTACCGGAAAGAAAGGAGGACTGAATGTAAGTAGAGCAATTAGATTAGCGAAGACAACGACGTAGCACTTTATACTACAACCCGATTTCGAAGAAGGCTGTACTGGTCACTCAACCCTAGTCTGTAGAAAGGTCTATGCAGAGAAATTTGCTACCAGGCATAATGTTACTTACATTAGACAGACATTACGAAGGCAATACGCATTCACGATATAACTATACCATTATTTCCCGCGCAACAACAAATGAGAAAACGACACAGTCTAGTAGATAAATGTGAAAAGTAACGAAGTACCCGGTGATAGATATCTTCCACAAATTTATGCATCCCTTGGGTCGTCCGTTCTTTCGCCAACTTCATGATGATCTGCATCCTCTCAACAATTTCCCTCCTCAGCCGCTTGATACCCTACGGAATTCCAAACTTCCTCGGATTAGACACATCAATACCGAAGAAGCCAATGATAGCAGTTGAAGTACTTAATTCCAGCATTCAATAATATCTGCTATTTAATCTAAGTTAGGAAGAGTATTCGTGCATATGTACATATAGATACTTACACATACTATCACATTGAAATTAAATGCACAACTAAACGACAATTTTGGTGTTATAAGGCTGATTTAAACTTTAAAAAGGCGACTTTCAAGCATGTTCAAAGATGTTCACGATTATTGTTGATATCTGGAACTCTATAGGAACTCTAAATATGAAAGTAGCATCCTCCAACACCTTCCTACATCTCTAAGATACCCTTTTTTATACTTTTCTTGTGATTTGGAACGGTCTTATGGAACATATGTATATGTTACTTTGGACATTAGACCACAGCTTTTACAATATAGCCATCATAAACCCGAATGTATGTAGTTGTATTAAAACTCAATAACCCAGACCATGAATCTTAGTGGAACATATACACTGAATTAATGCCACAATTTCAACTCTGGTCAGGTAAAAAATAAGATACTTTCTCAGTGGAAGGTTTTATCTAGAGGCTTTGAAGATGTGACAAAAGAAAAAGAGACGTATCGAATTTCTAAGCAAGTGTATTTATAATCGTATCTACTATGCAGCGTAACCCAAACTGCTGTAATGTTATCCCTAATGTGCGAATTGCGAAGTATCGAGACATACATTTTCCAACAAGAGCTGCTGTGAATTTTAAAGTAGCCAAAGAAGGTTTATCCATAGCCCATAAAACCTATAAATAATTATTAACACATTTATATAAGAAGAATTTACATTAAAAAGTCGGACTGACCTGTACGGAATCATAGGTCATGTTCACCTTATTGGTGACATACCAAGAAGCCTGTCCTTTGCTCCCTTTCTCTCCAAAATGCTTCCAACTCTGAAGTAATCTACAAAGAACAACAATAAAGAAAAAATGAACACTCATACTAAATAAAGACGGAAGCATATTATGCGCCTCCTCTACACTTTATGAACATAAATAAAAAGTTTACTCCTTTAGGTTTGCAACATAAATCTCCACGATTCAACAGTCTTGACAAAACCGCCAGACAGCAAGGAACGTAGTCGAACCAGCAAAAAATTATTTCTGTCGTCCGAAAAAACACAATTGAAATACCTACGTCGGTAATACTTTATCTGGTCACGAAGGAAATATAATAGATTCTGCTCCTTTCTCAAACTTTCAAACACGTGCTCGTAGTTTTCGTACTACTTTTATATCATATTCGCATAAGAACCAACCCCGGGAAAATGCCGTAGGCGCTTTTAGCAATGCTTCCTGTGCACATGTATACTGCATTCCCTTCAGTAATAAAATCTCCACATACAAATCATAAATTGAAAACTGTTCAACTTCATTGGCGAAGACACCCATGTATTTTATATGTACACTGTAAAAACTTAAGCTGTAAGGTAGATTAAAATACTGAGGCGATCCAAACGACACTGGAACGCTCACTCTATGTATAGGGTATCACTAAAATGTTGAATATATCTTCAAAGAAACTTAGTTTCAGAAAATCTTAAGATACCGTTCAAAATTCATCTATTTTATGCAGAGTCCTGAAAATTTGCACTTTTTTGGTGTATACCTCGCTTCATTGGACTGCAAAAGCGCTAAGTATAATGCAAGCGATTTATAAGTCCGTGTACATAGTCGACAAACAATGTAGCAAAATGAATATGAGCCCTTGGGAAACCAGACAATTTTGTAATAGAATCCATAAATAACAGTGTAATGTACTTGACAAGTCCTCCGTTCTCATAGCGCTGTGAGTAGGCCGTGAAAGCTCCGACTGTGATCGTGTCGTGAAAGCCACTCTTATGTAAGCTCTCATTTTGCGCCCATATCCTCTGCAAATGTAAATTCAGAGGAGCAAATTCATAGGTAGGGTCCGCCTTCGTGGAGCTCTGCTTAAAGTCCGCTCCTGTAAAATATAAGCCGTAATTATTAACACTCGTCTAAAACTATTATGATGACTTAAAAACTCGTAATGCGGAACACAAACATGTACAATCGAACCGGATGAGGTAATAATGCCAAAATCCTTTGGAGTTAAAATGTCGTTCATGCTAAAATGCTATGTACCTACCTAATTATAAAATATTTATAATTTTTAAACTATTTTGCAAGAGTGAGCTTTAGAATCTATTCTGCTTACTTATGCGACCAAAAATACCTCCCACCATTTGGATGTGAAGTGAAAGCTGTGCACTTTCTAACGAGGGAACAAAATCTTTCAAAAAGAACTCACAAAAATAAACCTCGTACCTACGTACGTAACCATACCTACTCAAGTGGAATTACACATGTTTTGGCACCATACAATAAAATATGTTCGTCGAGTAATTCCAGCATGTAGCAAGGTGAATGGTTTGGGATACATGAATAAAATACATAATAATTACAGATATAAATTATGAAGACTGTCAAGCATACGGCTGGAGTTCTTGCATAAAGAGCAGGAGCAAATCCATATCATCCTACTTCACTTTCGAGTCCATTCCATTAGTAAATAAATGTTATGATTATAGCCTTTGTAATATAGCAGAAGAAAGGGGAAGCGAGATATGCTCACGCTGAACAAACTAACAAACAGACTATATGATGATGGTGGGGTAGTTTCGCGATGGACCACGGATAAATAAGTCAACGTAAAAAACTCATGAGACACCAGGAAGCAACTGCGCTCTCTGAAAAATTAACGCCCGCTGGGATACGGGAGATGTACTGGGTTCCATATTCAAATTTCCTACTTACTAACCATCAAGGTAAGTACTATAATCCCACGTCTCATGTTTCTGCAAAAGTTGACTCATCCGTCTGTACAACTCCCCTGGATGCCGTCCGTGTTCCATCCCTTCCCAACCATTCCATTGTACAATTCAGAAATTATTGAAATGGTACAACTGCTGATACACTGCTGGAGTAACTGACAATTACACTTAACATTTATAAATAATATCCTAAATGTATGATTTTTGGTTCTGTGTCAGAAGAGTGTATTCAGAAGAGTGCGGGCCAGAAGAGTGTAGTCAAAAGGGTGCGGGGTCACGAGAGTGCGGATCAAAAGAGTGTGGTCAGAAGAGTGCGGCCAGAAGAGTGTGGTCAAATGGTCACAGGAGTGAGAGGTCAGTGCAATGTGAAGAAACTATTAATGCATGATTGTAGGATTTCAGAGTGTAATCAAATATTGCTCTTGCAAGTTACTGATGACCCTTAAACGAGCCGCTGCATTTAGTTGCTTTTTACTTAACCATTTTTGCGAAATTAAATTGCTGAATAACATTGTTTTTAGAATTTAAGCTATGAAACGCAAAATTAGTTATTAATCTTGATCAAAATTATGAGAAATTTCATGACCATGAACGATTGTACGAATACCTCCCACGATACTACGATTCAACATGTCGACGAATTATTGACAGTATTGACACCTTTTCAAGGAAATTTCCTTTTTGTGATGGGAGGGAAACTTCCTTAAATAATCTAATTCATAGAGGAGTGTCATACAGGATGCTTAAATCTTCAGCTCTTATAAGTACAATCATCTGTGTTTACACTCTGCTGTCTTCGCACTCCACTGACCTCACACTCTTCTGACCGCACTCTTCTGACCACACTCTTTTGATCCGTACTCTTTTGATTACACTCTTCTGGCCCGCACTCTTCTAAATACACTCTTCTGACCGGACACCATGATTTTTCACGCAGTTTTCTTGCCTGCTCGAATTTCTTGACTCCTAACTCACTTCTCCTTAATCCTAATTAACCTAAATTTTCCTAATTTCGAGCACTAAAACGTCAATATTGAGTTACCAACGAGTCCCTGAAATAACTGGTAAATCCAAAAAATTGAAAGGATTTGTACCTTTGTGGTTGAATAAATTCTGGCGAGCCTGGGTATAAACATTGATTAGCCACAAGTGCCGCTCTAGTATCTGAACTTGTCTCGAGTGCCAAGGCTCACGAAGTTCCCCAAGCCCAATCATTTCTTGAAGTAATTCCTTTTCTTCAGCAATCCACACGGATCTGGGTAACAAAAAAAAAGAATAAAATACAGTGTATGCTTCCTGTACCTGCCACCCTGCCATCTCCTATCAGCCTCCCACTTTATCCGTTTCCGGCACACAACTCTAATCAATCCATTACTGGTGTAGTAAGTGTACATAAATGTGTACTTCCATATGTTCCAATACATACTAAATATTTTTGCACATGGATAACGCGTACGTGGTACTTAGTTCTTACCACATTTCCACTTTCATTATTTACTATTACTCTGCTTTCGACGTGATCCACCGAGTCCTCAGATTATATTAGTGTTTTTATTTTATCCCAAGAAAATTGGATCAAACATTTGAATCCGCTCTCCTATTTATAGTCTACAAATATCCACGATTACTTCTACTTTCTTTCTCAAGAGAATTAATCACAGCTAGTGAATGTTGAGCAGGAGAAATGTGTACAAAATGATGGTTTTGGAATTGCGGACTTACCGTAGTGTCTCCTCTGCTACGAAGTTACAGTAATGTATTAAAAAGAGATTAATCTCGACGTTTGAATATTTTACCCAACCTACCGTAAATAACGACTACACTTTAACAAATATAATACACACCTTGTTAGGAGTACCTGAAAAAACGTCAGACAATACAAAATCTACTTGAAAATATACTCATCGCTTAACTCAGTTTACTACTTCAATAATCTCCTGAATCTTGATACCTGTCAAATTTAAATATAAAAAGCATAAATTGCTTGTACTCCAAAGCTCTGCTTTGATGAAATTATTTCCTTCTTAAAAATGTATTTTAGACTCAATGCAGACTACACGAGCATCACTTTTTGGGATAACAGTGAATCGAGTTTCTTATTTAGAACTCACTATTACACGACTAGAGATTAAGCAAAAATGACGAACACAGCTACAAGTTAAAGGCATTGTAAAAATTTGACTCTGCTGTGAAATAATGAATACGACATACTATCTCACAATGATTTAAGGAGGTCGAGGACTTACAAAAGTTGTTGAGGAAAAAGAAAAGAAAATTTCGACTCGGCCATGATCTCGTGAACAAAGATATCGCCGCCAAGCCCAGAGTGAAAGCGATAAGTCTGCATGAAAGGATGACTGAAGAGGAGCCCAAAGTTGTTCTGCAATGGAATTTTTAATTTGCATCCCAACCGAGGCGGCAACGACTGGGTTCTTCGATGAGAAAACAGCTGAAAATATTTAAACATTCACAAGATACATACATAAATAAACAGAGACGGTCTCCCACCCTGCACATAAAGTAATGCAAAAAAAACCTTGGTTGACGACTATACGAACGCACATTCGCTGTGGGCCCAGTCCGTACTCAAATTTATGAACCGTACCACATTGATATACAAAACCAAGGACCATCAAGTTGCGGCCGTATTTTGCCAAGACTAGCTTACTGTTTGTTATCTTAATTCTTTCATTCATTCCAACATTTTTTGCTTTTAAAAGCTTCCAACTCTAGACCCGACACGTTACCGAAATTTGGATTAGTTTTTTTGGTTTTACAGTCCCAAGAAATTTCGTCTTAGCCCTTTTCTCTCTTTGGGCTCTACTATGCTCAGCAACGAAAGGACATACGTGTGAAGGTATGTGTAAAAGGTAGTTTTCTTCTTCTTGTATGTATCCACTAAAGCTTAGCCAAGTGCATAAAATCAAAAATGCGTTCCACTAACCCAGTATCTGCAAAATCTCATCCTAAGGATGCTTAAAGCTGTCCCTCAACATCAAGTTTTCTCCTGGCAGCCAACTACGTACCATATACCACTATAGGGCAGCGGTTGTAAGAACCACGTGCTGATAATCGATCTTGGTTTATACATTACCAAGAGTTGGCGAAAGTAGCTTTAAAAATTCCCCAACCCATGCACTTACGGCCGAAGCGATGTCAATGATGTGCATATTATAGCTACATACCTACAAACATTTTCAAGCTTGTGCAGTACGTGCCTTGTTTGTAACAGAACAGACAACTGAGCATGATATACTGCTACTTCAATGTTGGCCAAATGCCTTTTTACCGACGGATACAGCTTAACTATGAAACAATGACAATCACTGAGTAAATATTTTACCTATGTAGATATTCTGTGAATTACATGACGAATGGACAGTCGGAGGGAGAAAATATAGATAAATGCTAAAAATTGGCTGAATGCTAGGCTGCTGGAATAACAGAGCTACCCCAATAATTGCGTCCCCTAAATACGTGAGATTATGATCAAACATGAGCTTACCATGGAAGCAGACTCGTAAGGATTGGTTCGACACGGAGTAGACTCCGTACTGCAACGCTCTTCACGCTCCAAGTTCCAAACGACGATGCTGAGAAACCCTGCATGCTGATGAGGTGTTGATCCGGAATGAGAAGACGGGGATGAGATAGGTAATCGGATTCGGTCAATTGCCTTCAGAGAACCAAGCTCCACCGTCAACTGTCCTACAACTGTTTGTGTCTGAGTAGTCCTTTCACGAACCTCGTAGACAGTAAATTTAGCCTGGGAAGTCTCTGAAAGTCCATCACTTGCTCTGAAGCTGACGGTCGTGAGAAAAACAGGATTGCTGCTTTTCTATATACACCCAAAGTAAACCAGAATAGTATTTTGGATCACATTCATTAATCAGACGATTGTATCAATGCAAGTACATTCTACTTTGATTTCTCTGAACACGTCAAGACCTGCAGAAGCAAATCTTCGAGGATGTGATGAACGAAATAAAGCATATTTACATAACTACGCCCCTACATATGGGAAGTGCATGTGTAGTTCAGAAAAGTGCAAATGCCAGTGGAAAAAATAAAAGAAAGCATTTCATCAAAAACAAAGGTACACACGGAATGGAAGGAAATACAAGAAGGACTGGAAAATCGAGGAAACTGCTCGATTCAAAGAGATAAAGAATATGATAAAAACTAGGGTGGGGATATTTTCGGAGATGTGGGAATGGAGAATGTACGTGTCTACTGATGGATGGAGTAATTTGAGCAGATTAAATATCAGGTGTAAATCATCGCTTGTCTCGTTGGCTACCTCGACAACTTCAGTCGTGGCGTACTTGAGCCAAACACTGTTCTGGGAGTTCCGAACGTGAACGACCAATTTGGCATTTGGGGCTCTCCCATGGCTGTCGCATAGTAAATTGTCACAGGCCAATGAAATTTCACATAGAGGCGACTCTGAAACATCTGAACAGCCAAACATAACCCAAACAATATTAGACTTTCTAGTAACGTTTTCCTACTTGCTCTCCACTCTCGCCATCCCACATCCATAATACTGCAAACAGTCACCTAAGTACCTACATATTACGCAATACCCGCTGTCCGTAAAACCCGCAGATAAAATAGAGGTAGTGGCCTACGTACTTAGACCTATTCCAAACTACATATGTACATTCGGGTTATTTCCAATTTTCGACTTTCTTTCGCACAAAGAGAATACCAGACACATCCTAAGTGCCTACCTTAAATTCAAAACATTCGACTTTAGAGACCAAGCGCAATAAAAAAATATGCAAACAAAGAAATTTGCTCCTAGAGTCATGGTCAAAATAATTACCCGTGTGCGTCTCCCCTGGACTTTCATCGACTAACTTTTCAAGCTAAAATGGTAAAAGCTAAATCACATGTTGGTTAAATATGAAAACGAGGAGTTAGAGGAGTTACTCATAATAATTATGAAAACGAACAAGCACCTATAGAGGCTAAAGCTTTTTGTTCTACTTAACAGAATTGCCAAGAAATTGAGGATTTAACAACTGCTTTCGTATGTTGGTGGTATCTCCACCGTATATTATAAGTGCAAACCTTGCATTATGCACTCGGCATAATACATATACATCCCTTCTACTGAAATACTTTACATACCTGTGATGATAATAAAGACGAACGCATATAATTACATTCCTAAATCCTATTTTGTTATCTAAGCTTGACAAGGTACGTGCACGAGCCTTCGACCACTTAATCATTGTGAGTAAAGAAATGCAGCTGTTCAGCTGTAGGATAACATGACCACGAAATCTCTTCGTAGACGCGGGGATCTTAATTTCATGGATCAATAAATTCAGCTGGAGTAGGAAGCATATAGATGCATGAACAGGTTGATGTTTGGAGAGCAAGTATCCACAGTTAGCATTTCTATTTCTACTATTTGTAAGATGTGTGTACTACTACCTTTGACGTAACCGCAAGCTTTAGGAAGACCGTGATGAAGCGGAACATCGGCGGAGACGCTGGAAGTCGCTGGAGAAGACTGCGAATGACCAATTCGAGACTGAATTTGTAATTTTAAAGAATCCAGTCTGGCTCTGATAGCAGTGAAACTGGCGCTCTGAAGAGCCTCCATCCATGAACTTCGTTCCGACTCACTAAATGCACCAAGTACGTGATAACCACCCGATTCAAAGCCTGAAACACAAAGACATCGTCCAATATTGAGGGGCAAAGTGTGATTATGTGAATGAAGCTACCAATGCCTCTCAAAACATCCCTTTTCATTTCAAACAATTACGGTAGCTCCACGTATTTCTCCCTGTCGTTAGTTTTTCAACAAAACAGTACTTTGTCTGATGTCACAGCGAAGCAGGAATTATCAACAAATGCTGCCTTGAGCTGAATTCACTTTCCCTCTCATTATAAAATACCTGTATTCCATAATTCCATCTCCACTACTCGCTACCTACATTAGGTTACCCAACAGCATAACATTAGTATACTGCTTGTAACCCCTTCAGCAGCACTTTCGTATTTTTGTAACATCCTTGCTATTTTATAATTCATTTATAATGTTCGAAAATAAAACTGGCAAGATTGAAGCTGTTGATGTAGATTTCCGGTGGCCATACGACCACAAAACAAACCATGTAGCACTGAAATAAAATATGTGTTACACTAAGATAATCTCCACATTTCCACTGAAGCAGAACTGCCGAAGATTTTAACGCTGTACTGCCGATTCAAAGTACGGATACACACGCAAACACTGAAGTGGGACGATTTACGTGAAAGAAACATAAGTGATTAAAATGGAACTGAGACGGAACACTTGTTTTCATAAATAAATAACGAACGTCAACTTACCAATTACGAATGAATAACTGTTGGTTGGTTTGTTATCTGCTTTGACAGTGAAATTTTCAAGAACTATCACACCAACTGGTTCCGACCAATGATCTGTCGATTTTAGATAAAATAGAAGGTTCCCGCACAAACGGAACCATCGCTCGGTAAAGGCTGTAATGTGTAATTCATTTTAAGTTAACATAAGAACATTCTATGCACATATATGTGAAGTGCAGTAATACACTATTTATAATTAATAAAAAATAGGTAAAACTCAAATTATTCGTGCAACAAATATAATATACATTCCAAACTTATAAAATGCCCTACTACTACTTGTAAGCAGGATTTAGTCATCAAGAGCTAGTACTAAAGTGTATCAAATACTTTACACGGGATTTAAATATACAGTAAGCGTAAGCCTGCAGCAAAGGAGCATAATATTCACAAATTAAAATAAATAATAATTATAATATATTATACCTATGTAATTTAGAATAATCACAATCATACACTCCAACATAGTCTGAACAGAAACAGAATAACACAAATGCGACAACCAAAGGTGTTTACTGTCAACTATGCCATTCTGAAGTCATTTCAGAGCCAAAACTAAACACACCTTATATGCTACTTATAAAACATAACTTCTGAGATAAATATTTTTGCTGATAACATAATAATTTAATAAGATGTTCATATGAAAGTTAAAAAGATAAGCCGGTAGTCAATGAGGCAAATAAATTAGATGTACGTCATACCTACTTGATGCCAATTTTATCTTACAATTATACAAGCAAATATCCTGCTGCGTCTGGGACTAGTGTTTATTCCAGAACGAACCGTATTCTACTAACCATCAATCATGTAACACAGATACTTATGTACATCATTACATCAATTTGCAAAATGTACACAAGTTGCATGAATGTGTGCATTTTACATTTTTAAAGGCCTGTAGTAATATTAATTTAACTGGTAATGAATCTTAAAAACACAAAACTGGTTAACACTAGACCCAGATCTAATCTTGTATGGGACATGTATCCATATAAAGATATTTTATATATAATTTGGCACTGGATTCAAATGTTTTCTAAATCGAATTTCGACTTTGCTCGTATCGTAAGTTCAAACAATTCTCTATACATACCTCAGTTCATTCACTTCTATCAACATGACCTGTAAACTTAAGGTGTTCGGTATCATAATTTTTAGTTCCGCCCAAGGTGCAAGGTGTTCTCTACTGCAGTGTCCATTTTTACAAATAAGCACAAGTACCTACACAGAGGTAAAGAACACCGTGTATTTTGGAGTGGAAAAGGAAATCCAGTTACATATAGTACAGACTTTGGGACAGCGAAGTATGGAATAGAGAACACCTCAACTCAGTACCTAAACATTTAAGAAGCTTGTTGTCTGGAAAAGAAACTTGCGATCGACAACTGACAAACTGAGGTCAATGTCATGAAAATAAGTAAGTACATGATGTAGACATTACCCAAAAAATTATAACGAACCAAGAACACGAATCACGTACACTATTAATGTAAGGACAACTATAAAAAAATAGCTGCTAAAATACTGGTTAATAACTATCATATGGTTAAATAAGAAAAATTGCAGTTACAAATACAGATCTAAAATTTACCGACGTAAGCACAGATACACCACGACTGATGACAACAAAGCCTCAGTTAATAGTTTACGAATCTACGTAAGTAAAAATTAAAACAATATAACTTTAGCAGACCTTGAAAATTTTTGCAATTTTGAGGAAGCCGTAGCGTGTTTTTAATGTGTTCCTACATGCAAGCGTTATTACAACGTCAGTATAAAATACGTGTTGTATTTTTTCTCTCTCAAGATAATTCAGATTGAGTAAGTTGTGTGAAAAGTGAAATAAAACACAAACATATGATTAGACGCTACACGTGTGAATATCA
>JAAXYX010003771.1:0-13600 GCA_036851915.1 Ptenothrix huangshanensis | reverse complement strand
AAAAAAATGCATCCGTTTTTTGGTAAATTTCGAAAAATGCATCCGTTTTTTTGTAAATTTCAAAAAAAATGCATCCGTTTTTTGGTAAATTTCGAAAAATGCATCCGTTTTTTTTGTAAATTTAAAAAAAAAAACGCATCCGTTTTTTTGTAAATTACAAAAAAACCGCATCTCTTTCCCAAAGATGCAATGGACCCGGTAATACCCAGATTTCATGATTTGATGTTTCTTATTTAAATTTTTTAAAGTTTTTGTAGCGGATTAATTTTAGTGGCTTAGCTTACATTTCAAAAGGCTTCAAACCATCTCTCGTTGAAAGTTCAGACACATTGAAATGTAGAGCATTTTTCCTTTTAGATTTCGAGTTTTGAAAATGCACGTTTTCTCATTTACAAGCTCATTTCATTTTTACCATTTCACTTTGTGTTTATGCAACGAACGCTCTTCAGGTGCAAAGTGGGAGCAACAAGTTTGGAAAGATGAAAAGTTGTGCTGGTGTCCCTGTCACCTGCACTTGGAGCAGAATTTAGCATAAAGCAAGAAACCTAAAGGAACTTACCCATAGCCGAGAGAACGAGGAGACAGCTGTAGGTGACAATGGAGACAACGTGTCCTCCATTAAAAACCATGTCGACGGGGAGCTCGAGTTTACCATTTCCCAGAGTTCCGTTTGAAATCAAGTCACTTTCACTCACACCTTCCAAATCGCTAGCCATCGTAGAGTAAAAAGAGAAATTGGACTCTAGAAATCCACCAACACGTCCACTTCCCAATCCTCCCAACGAAACATCCTCGAATCCACCTCCCCCTCCACTTTGACTTTGACTTTGACTTTGACTCTGACTTCCATCGTCGAAAAAGATTGCGTTGAGCGAGTAATTCGTGACACTTGACCTGGAACCTGATCCCAATCCTGAACCAGAACCAGAACCAGAATCAAACCCGCCACTGCTCCAAATATCCGCATCAAAATTCATCAACGAATCCACTTCGAAACTCGAGTGACCCGCGCTGCTCTCACTGAACTTGTCCATAAAACTCTCGTCTTCAAATTCCGGCTCCATTTTTGTTTTCCTTTTTCCTTTTCCCTTTTCCTTTTTATAGATTTACAATCTTTTTTTATTGCAGTTGGGTACTTCAGCCAACCAATTTGCCAATACGTTATTTCCCGTTGCCGTTACGCGTACTTCTCTATTCCCTTTTTGTAAATCTCATGAGTTTTATTTACACACAGGAGATGCTTTTTATTTATAGATTCACCAAAGGATTTGTTATTTGGTCACAGAAATTATTCCACCCTCAAATCTCTTTCTTGTTGCTAAAATTACACAACTTTCACCTGAATATATTTAATGACAAAACTTGGAGTTGTTTCATTTAAAAAGAGATTGTAATTAATTCAAGCACAAGAAATGAGCAGAGCTTACACTGAAGAGGAGGCTGCGATGAAAACACTTTAGCAATGTTGCTAAAAATCTGGGGCTAATCGCAAGTGTAATGGGAAGGGGAAATTGGAAGCGATTGCAAGTGGGGCAAGGAGAAAGTTTCCTTCCATTTTAATTCTCTTCTGCGGGAGGAAGAAGCTAAAGTGAATTTCTTGAGTAGAAGAGAAACGAAAAGAGTAAAAAGTAAAAGACTTGATTTGACTTTCTCTCTTCACAACCAAAGAATATTAGAAAAGTGTGCTTGAGTGTGTGTGGGGAAAGTACTCTCTTCTCCCTCGCACTTGACACAAGTCCTTCTTCCTTCTCCACGACTCCTTAAATCCTTGGTCAGGTTGTTGCTAACGTTTGTAGCTTTTTCCTCTTTGCAATTTTATTAGTTGGCAATTTTTCAAAGGTGCTATTTTTTATTTTCACTTTTTGTTTATCTCTGGGTTTACTGTTGCTCTTTGGACACGGAAATGGCGAGATGAGTGGGATATGAAACCTTTGAAATTGAAATGGGAAGGAAAGAGGAAATGTAATCGAAATTTAATTCGGATTTGGATTCCGAGTCCGAGGAGTGAAAGTCGAAAGGAAAGTATGGAGTACGGAGTGATGGTGTGTTGTGGTGCTGGTGAAAGCGGAGGAGAAAGTGATCCGGAGCTGGAAGGACGTTGTGTATTTCATGGAGAAAGGAAAAGGGTGAAGGGATCGAGGAGGATTTTCTCCTCTCCTCTGCTCAGCGCCAGTGCCAGTGCCAGTGCCAGTTTGACGAGGCGAGGGAAGGGAGCAAAATAAGAGCGTGAAACATTCGCTCAGTTGAAGTTGAAGTTGCTCGAGAAGGTGTGCTCTTAACTTTAATGCTTTTACTCTCGAGTTTCTTTTCAAAATGCACAATTGTTTTGCTTCGTAAGCAATTCTCCTCGTAGTTACATCCTCTGTTTATTTTCCCTGTCTCGAGTATTTCTCCATTCAAGGGGAAAAAAGAAAGTAATCCTAGACATGTTCTGTTGACTTTCCTCGTGTCTTCATTCATTATTTATCATTGAGAATACATAACTTTCATATCCACAAGTTGCTTTTTGTTTTTCATGGGGATGGTCATGGAAAAATTCGAAAAGACTAAAGTTCCATTCGAATTCCTAATTTAAAACAGCTCCTTGTGCATTTCCCATTTGCAAATTGCAACCGTTCATTTTTTTTAGTAAAGAAAATAAAAGAAAATGCAACTGTGAGTTTTTTGAAAAAAAAAGTCTGTTGTTGAATTTAACTTTATTTTTATTATTTTGCATTATACATCTTTAAAAAAATTATATTTTTCATAATTTGTTTAACATGTTCAAAATTGTATCGTATGCCTTCATAATTTGGCCGTATCCAAAATTTTTATAATTTAGAATCTATTTCGTAATTTTGGTTTTGTTGATTTGATAATTTTCATGAGTTTTATTTTTTTTAATATTTTTCATACATTCTGGATTATTCCATTTTAAAAATTCTTCATGCCGCTTCTCCATTTGTTTTTGCCGCGAAACTTCAATCACGTATTTTCGTTTACTTCAAAGGTCAAAAGTCAAAAGATGTAAGCGTAAGAGGAGAAATTCTGATTTTTAAGGAGTTGTTTTTATGTAATTAGTCGAATGCTCGGAGTGGGAGAGTCGTGAGGCGTGTGATTGGGCACTTAAGTCTCGTGCCTAGGCCTAGGATCTAGCATTTAAAAAGGGCAAAATAGTAAAGAAGAAAAAAGAGAAAAACGAGGAAAAGTGAAACGCTAGAAATTGGCACGTACATAATTAGAATATTTCGCGTTTAGAATGAGCATGCATAAAAATAACAGAAAATGGACCTCGTGACCAAGGAAAGGAATGCTGAAGGTAAATGTTTTCCAAGAGCGCATCCTTTTACTAATGTAAACGAATTGTAGTTGAAGGAGAATTTCTGAGAAGTTAATTCCCATTCATTTCTCCACAGTACAGTACAGAGTGTTTGACATCATTAGTTTAAAAAGTTGGGACTCGTTGCTTTAAGGGGAAAATAATGAGGACGAGTGAAAGGAAAATTCGGATGTAAGTCATACACGATATTATCTACGTTTTATCATAAGAAGTGCAATGGGAAAACATGATTTCACTCGGACGATTCGACAGTCCATTTATCCTTCTTACTTTCACCAGCTTCTTTCCCTCTTTCTTGAAGGCATCTCTCACAAATTCCTTGCGGTTGAGGAAAATCTTGTGACATTCTGCCGCATTAAGAGTGGACACGGCACGGCAGGAAAACTGCAGGAGCTTACACATTGAATCAAAATCCAAAGGGAAAGTAGCAGTTCCACTTTCTTTTCTGCACTAATCCCCTCACAATCTTAATTGCAAATAAACACGTGCTTCACATCGCATCGCGTTCGACCAAATCATGTAAAAACTTCTCCATGTGCTCTCTCATCAATGCAATGCGGTTTCAAACAAACAAACTCTCCCCACGAACAAGGACAACTTTTCCTCCCAGCAAAATTACAGTCCAGGTCCAGTGAATCGCAATTCTAAATGTTCTAAATGGCCATACTTTTTTCAAAGGCACGAATCTCTTTAGCGGATGTGCGGTAAAATAAGAGTAGGTTGCATACTAAGCACATTTCTGAATTGAAATTAGGGAGTTAACCAACAGAATAAAATAAAATGCAGGAGGGAAAACATGTCAGTTGCGGCATCTTTTATACACCTGTACTGCTGCACTACTGAAGCATTTACGTTTATTTGCAATTAAGATTGGTAGAGACTGCATCAAGGGAGACATTCTGGTCTGGTTTGGTGAAAGATGTAAGAGAAAGTAGTGAAAGTAGCGCTCCTTTACTACTTTCACTTCGATTTTTGATTTCCTTTTGAAGCTCTTGCCGTTTTTCCTGGCGTGTCCATCCAAAGCAAAGCTGTGCCAGGCTGTCACTTGCTTTTCATCTACCGCAAGGAACTTGTGAGAGATGCTGATGTGACATTGAGTCAGATAAAAGGACTGGTCCGAGTAAAATCACGTTTTCTCATTTTGCTTCTTAAGCCCGAATGTATCATCCGTCTAGAAAGTTACAGACATGGATATCTAATATCACTTTCATCTGCATGGGCGTTCGCTTCCCCTCATTTTGAACTCCTTTCAAAATTCCACTCCTAAATTATTGAGGAGAGGATTGAACCATTTTATTAACACTTTATTTGAAATGCGTGCAAATGAGTAGACCGAAAGTCCTTGTGGATTAGCTTTTTAGAAAGCGTCCAAGTTGTTGCACTTTTTCGATTTCATGTTTCATCTATTTATTTCATGAAAACAGATACAAAACTTAAAAAAGAGCACATTGTTTTTTATTCTACGAATATTGAATCTTCACTAAAACTTTTACTTAACATTTACACTAAAATTGGTACAGATTTTTTACATTTCCGAAGAAACAGATGCAGTTTCAAGAATTTTATACAAAATAGATGCCGTGTTTTGAAATTCTACTGAAAACAGACACAACTTTTTGAAATTTACACAGAATCAGATACCGTTTTTTGAAATTTGCACTAAAACAGGTGCACTTTTTTTTAAATTTGCACAAAATCAGGGGCAGTTTTTTGAAATGCATACAAAAACATGTGCAGCTTTTTGAAATTTACACAAAAACTCGTGCCGTTTTTTGAAATTTAAACAAAATCAGGTGCAGTTTTTTGAGATGTACACAAAAACAGACGCAACTTTTTGAAATTTACACAAAAACAGACGCAACTTTTTTAAATTTAAACAAAAACCGGTGCAGTTTTTTTTAAATTTACCCAAAAACAGACGCAACTTTTTGAAATTTATACAAAAACAGATTCAGTTTTGCGCTACAGAAGGAAAAGAGAGACCAGGAAGTATGCCCCCGCCCTTGCCTTGGAGACGTAATACTTTTGCATACACGTCCAGTTGAAGATTAATTTGATGGCTCGTTGGAATTTGATTTTCTCACGTACTTAAAAGACATGGTTCGTGCCTGGGAATAATGCTCTTGACAGACACCAAGATTTAGAAATGGTCCGAATGAGTGTCAAAGATCAAGTGGATGTGAAAGTGATGCTGAGAATATTTGTGCATAAGTTGGAAGAGACCGTGGCATCGCTTGCTGTAAATGCTGCATCTGCTCCTTCAATTAAATCAAAATAAATACAAAAGGCTTCTCCCCTTTGAATTCCATTAGAGCTTAAGTTTTTCAGCGCAATTCTTGACATGTAAAATGAGAATTATTCGAGTTGGTTTAGTTGGAAAGTACATAAGGATTTGAAATGAGAGCAATAACAATAATTGTAGTCTGAGAGAAGATTGACGGAAGGAAATAAAGGGAAGCATCGCTTGCATTTTCTTACGCTTTGACATTGGAACTTGTAAGTGGAGAAAATAATAAATAGCAGTTTGGAGATTCCTTTGGGGAAGAGCACAGAAATAAAATCTTTTACGAGCCTCTCATCATTTTATTATTGCCCCAAACGTCAAACTTTTCAATTTATATTCCAAGCTTTCTACATTTCATCTTGTTTACTCCATTCTCATTTTTTCTTCTCAATTCAGTTTACTTTCACTTGCTTTTTGATTTCCTTAGCGAGTTGCTGTAAAAAATGAAGCAGGTTATGAAAATGAATTTGGAATTCAAAAGTAATTTTCAAATACACGCTCAAAATACGTAAAAAATTGTAAACCGCGCAGAAGACCCTACGATTCAAAGGACGTTCCTGTGGTGGGTGTTTGGGTGCAGCAACAAAGCAACAAACCCTTCCCCCTAAATTTTAAAAAGACAGACTTATTCAAAGAATGTAAATTGGAAAAAACAGACTTTTTTGGAAAATGTTAATTGGAAAAAACAGACTTTTTTGGAAAATGTTAATTGGAAAAAACAGACTTTTTTGGAAAATGTTAATTGGAAAAAACAGACTTTTTTGAAAAGTGTAAATTGGAAAAAATGCGACTTTTTCAAAAAAGTGTAAATTGGAAAAAACAGGCTTTTTTGAAAAGTGTAAATTTAAAAAAACAAACTTTTTTGAAAAGTGTAAATTGGAAAAAACAAACTTTTTCAAAAAAGTGTAAATTGGAAAAAACAGACTTTTTTGAAAAGTGCAAATTGGAAAAAACCAACTTTTTTGAAAAGGGAAAATTGGAAAAAACAGACTTTTTTGGAAAGTGTAAATTTAAAAAAACAGGTTCTTACAAAAAGTTTAAAATGAAAAAAATCAGACTTTATTAAAAAGTGTAAGCTAGAAAAAAACAGGCTTTGAAAAAATGTTAATTAGAAAAAAATAGACATTTTAAAAAAGTGTTAATTGAAAAAACAGACTTTTTCAGGTTCATTTTCAGGTTTCATCAAACGACGGAAATGAAAATGCGAGAAAAGTTGCACTACGAGAAACGAAATTCCCCTTTCAGCATCCTCTCCCATCGCGTCGGGTTTGTTGACAGGTGTCCGATTCCCCCGGGATTCTTGCGTATGACAAGTTTTTTGCACACAGTAAGGCCTAAAAGTTGATGATCTCATTTTAAACCAAGCTTCAGACAAATCCAAATCCGTTCGCTTGCAGATCAGATGAGTAAAAGATGAATAAAGTTGAGTCAGTGATACACGCTGTAATTTTTGAAATGAGATTACATTTAAGTGGGTTTACTCGTGTCGTTTCTCACTTTAAGCTTTCGTCCGACTTATGAATTATTAAAAGGAATTTTATTTTTCACTTTGCAGATTTTTAAAATTATTGTAAAAAATCCAAAATTCAAAAGAAGAAAACCAAATTTCGTATGCCTGAGTTGAACCTTGAGTAGAATTTTCACTTTTTCTTCAGGGTTTCCTTGTTTTCCATTTTGTTTTCATTTTGAAGGGATAAATGCGCATGATGTTCAAGTGGGGAAAAAATTCCATAAATACTGTACCTTTGGATTATGAGGGGAAGGGAGATTTTGATTTTGAGAATGGGAGTTGGAACATGTGGCGTGTTTATTGAGCCGAGTACAAAGGATAATAAGAAAAGAAGGAAAGTGAGACTCTGAGTATTTACATGCATGGCCTTTCCACGTTTTTAATCAGCAAAAAGAAGGAGCTGAGAACGGTCATGTGACTCATGCTGCATCGATTGCATTTTAAGAACACCGTCTTCATAATTTATCAGCCATCGTTTACCTTATCCTCCCTCCTGGAATCACGAGTCGGAAAAAACAATATCTGCACACCGCATCTCGTTTCACTCTCCTGCTCCTTCACGAAATGGCTTAAGCGAGTAATTTAAGAAGAGCATCATAATTATGCGCCGTAATTGCCAAATTGATGGACCCGTTTTTTCCACAATATTTACAACAGTCATGCCACGGCGGTGCTGCAGCGTTTCCAACAACACACAAGACTGCATGCGGAATGGACGTTTCCTTGAAATAATTACATCCCTTGGTGGAAATTTGAGTAATTTTTCAGCCATTGCTTGCATTAGACTAGATTAGAGTGGATTTTGCCGTTGCCATGACACATTTCTATCTGATCCTTTAAAGTGCATTTTTGAAAGGAGACGTTGCTTGGCAGAAAAGGAGAAAAGGAAAAAGAAAAGGGTATAAAAAAGTATGGACTGGAGGAATAAAAAGATAAGCCAGAGCTGGAGAAAACACGGCGGATTTGATTTCCTTTTCAATTTCAATTTCAATGTTATCAGATGACGGATTTTTTTTACCTGGGACCAGACGAGAAGCGCTAAGACGTTGCCTTGGTCTTGGTGGACCATAAGTCATAAGTTACGGGGATCGTCGCATTTTCATTTTGTGGTGAGTGGTGAATGGAAAGTGGGCTTGGGAAGATGTTTCGGTGCATTGGAGCAAAGCGCTGGGACGGTTCTCTGCTCCACACGGAAGCAATGAAAGGTGCAAACGATATTTCTTCGTGTCACTCGTTTTTTCTTGCTCTTCTCCATGCCATGTGTGTATACGCAGGTGATTCATTACGTGAGACTTGCCGCAAAAATCATTCCACCCAATCCAACCCATGACGTATTTATTACTGCCTCTGTCAACCACTTCCATCTCCACCTTTAATAACCTTCCCTTCGTAGACTAGTACACCGCAACATAAGCTTCTCCCAGTAGCGCCCAAAGGGTTTTTTCCTCTTTCTGTGGAAAAAACTTGACGAGGCCATAGTGTCCAGTGTAAAAATTTAAAAAACTGCACCTTATCTAATGTAAGTAGTAAGTACATTATAAAAAAACTGAGTCTTTTCCGGTAAATTTTAAAAAAAGTCATGTTGTTTTTGCATAAGTTTTAGAAAAACGGGATTGTTTTGCAAACATTTTAAAAATGGTTTTTTTTTGTGTAAATTAAAAAAACTGACTTTTTTGTAAAAAATGTTTAGAAAAAC
Source organism: Ptenothrix huangshanensis (assembly GCA_036851915.1). NCBI lineage: Eukaryota > Metazoa > Arthropoda > Collembola > Symphypleona > Dicyrtomidae > Ptenothrix > Ptenothrix huangshanensis. Next base: position 4,791 of record JAAXYX010003771.1, on the reverse strand, counting down.
TCCGGCCTATTCGTTTAAATTTAAAAAATGCGTCTCTTTCGTATAAATCCAAAAAACTGCGTCGATTTTGCAAAAACGTTGAAAAACTGCGTCGTTGTTGCAAAAATTTAAAAAAAACTGCGTATTTTTTGCAAAAATTTAAAAAAACTGCCTGTTTTTCAAAATTTTAAAAAAACTGCGTCTGTTTTCCAAAATTTTAAAAAAACTGCGTCTGTTTTCCAAAAATTTAAAAAAAACTGCGTCTGTTTTCCAAAAACATAAAAACAAACTGCGTATTTTTTAAAAAATTGCAAAAAAATACTGCGTCTTTTTTGCAAAAATGTGAAAAAAAACTGCGTCATTTTGTATGAATTCAAATAAATGGCTTCATGGTTTTAGCGTAATTGTTTAAAAAAACGGCGCCGTTTTTGCGTTTCAAAAAATAGATCTCTTTCCTTTTTGTAAATTTTAAACATTTTTTCAAAAATGCATCGTTTGCATGTAGATTTTAAATCTCGCAATGTATTTTGAAAAGTCCATTGTAAGCCTAGGTCTAAGTGGCCTACGCCTAGTTACGCTACTGATGAGTGCACTTTTCTATGACATGATAAGGGCAAAACATTTTGAGGAACGATTTCGACTCGGTAAATTCATAATTTAAGTTGAATTGCTTTTATGTGCTTATGGCCTTTATTAATGATGCTTTTGGAAAAACAAAACAATTTCATGAGGCGACTTGAGCAATGATAAAAATAATTTATGTTTTCGTACGTCGTAGAGCAGAAAAGCATAAATACATTTTTCATTAAGAAACTTTCTCGGAAAATATTGGACAATTTACTCCGGCATCAAAATTGTGATTAAAGTATGCCTAGCATGGACACAATGAAAAATGTGTTTTAATAACTTGTTGAAATTTTGAGCTTTTCCAAGTAATAAAAAAATGCAGATCGATTTGATGCGAAATGCATGGAGTGTGAACAGGAATTGGATTCTGAAAACGAGGAATAAAAAGTGGAACGAGGTAGAAATGGAAATAAATGCAACGAAGCTCCGAAATATTGAAATATTAGATTTGATTTGATTTTGTGAATTGAATTCATGTCATCTCATGCCACATCCAATGTCGTAAAATTCCCGTGAATCGTCTTCACTTTTTAAATCTCAACCACTTCACTCTCACGAGCTCAAATCTTTTTCTTGTCTCTCTCCCGAGTCTTCTGCGTCACTTTATTTCTCAACGTTCGACGGGAGATCAGTAGCGCCAGCAGGATTTTCTTTTTCCGTGAAGGCCTGGAAAAAACTTCATGATTTTGGTGTAAAATTTTAAAAAAGCCATCTTATTTAGTGTAAATGATAAAAACAATTTGTGACTTGTCCGTGTAAAAAATGTAAAAAACAAACTACGTCGTTTTTGTATAAATTTAAAAAAATGGCGCCTCTTTCGAGTTATTTTTTTAAAAAACGTCCCTGTTCTTCTGTGTATTTTTCAAAAAATTCCGTCTCTTTCGTGTAAATTTAAAAAACTTGTACCTCTTTCTGTAAAAATTCTAAAAAACTGCGTCTGTTTTTTATCTAACTTCTAAAAAACTGCGTCTGTTTTTATGTAAATTCTATAAAACTGCGTCTGTTTTTTATGTAACTTCTACAAAACTGCGTCTGTTTTTATGTAAATTCTAAAAAACTGCGTCTGTTTTTTATGTAACTTCTAAAAAACTGTCTGTTTTTGTGTATATTTAAAAAATGTCCATCTGTTTTTGTGTAAATTTAAAAAAACAGCGTGTTTTCTGTGCAAATTTTAAATTAATTGGATTGTTTTTTTGTAAATTTCATAAAACTGCATCTGTTTTTACGCACACTTTAAAAAATTCCAGGTGTTTTTTTAATAAATTTCAAAAAAAGCATCTCTTTCGTGTTAATTTTAAAAAACGGCGTTGTTAAAGATGCGTAAATAAAAAAAACGGGTGTTTTCCGTGTAACTTTCAAAAAATTTGTCTTTTTCAAACAGGAGAATTCCAGGAAAGTGGACATAGGAACAAAGTAAAAACCAAGTCCTGGGAAACGCTCCTGATTTTTTTTTATTTGTATCCGAAAACAGTGTTCTAGGAAAAAAGAAGCCTACGCCTGCAGTGTCTATTAATAATTTGAAGAGTTCCGTGACTGGTTTATGATACACGAACGTAAGTTAATCCTCAAATCCCATTTTACATAATTGAGCATGAGGCGTTAGGAAAAGTAAAAGCATTAGGATCGTCTATAATATTTGAGGTTTGACGTAACTCGAAGGAAATCCTTGAAGCTTATATTAGGAATTTGGAAATGCTTCCATGCGAAATAAGCGTTTATGGGCGGGACAAGTAAGACTGAGATTACACAGAGCAAGTGTTTGGGAAAAGCTATCACGGAAATGTGGAGTAAATGCAAAGTGCCTTGGGTGAAGTGTGTTGAAATGAAATATGAAAATGAATCCGGATGGGAGATTACGCAGTGCTTTTCCTATTTAACGAAGATTACAGTTACTTTGGAGCAGTGGGAAAAAATATTTAGACGGAAATTACGCACAATATACAGCAGAAGCTTTAGAGCTTTTCATTGTATACGCAGAGCGGGGGAGAAACGGAATAAAATTCCATGTACGTTTATTGATTTTATAATACCTGCCCAGCATCCCCACAGCAAGTCAAGTCAAGTGAAGAAGAAAAGGAACAAATACTTGGGACGAGTACGAGAGGAAACCACTGGAGAGAAGGATCAAGTTGCGATATTACGATAAAGTAGGCACGCGTGTACAGCATTACGCAAGTTATTCCTCCATGAGGAAAAAAAGTGAAAAGCGATTAGGGATGTAAGTTCATGGAAATGTGGGGCAATTATGCAACCGAATCGGGAATCGGAGAGTAACTTGTGAAAACGGAGGACAGAAAATTTAATTCGCTTTTTACTCTTTACAATGCTTGCAAATGGCTTGATAGAAATAGCGAGGTTATTTTTAGGTCCAGACAGTATCACAAAGGATTAAAAAAGGATTTTAAAAATAAACTGCATGATTTAACATTTGCTTGAAAGTTAAGCTTCAAATTGGATTTTTTAAAACGGGAAAACGGCGTAGTTTTTTTTTTAAATTTACAAGAAACAGACAAATTTTTTTTTAAATTTATATGAAAACGACGCAGTTTTTTAAAATTTATGCGGAAACGGCACATTTTTATAACTCTTAACAAGACAACGAGGGAATTTTTTAAAATAGTTTTTGATAAAAAGCATTTCCTTCTCTCTCTTGCACATTTTAAAAACTTAATTATGTTTAGTTTATTGGTTTCAAAAATAAACGGGTCTTTAAAAAGATTCATTTCGTTTCAGGAGTTTTTTTTCGGAAAAATGTGAATTTTAGCGAAACGAAAAAAAACGAAATTGTGATAATAAAATTGGAAAAAACTCTTTGTTTGGAGAAAGGTTTAAATAAAAATTGCTAAACAAATATTAAATTTTGAAAAAAATTGAATAATAAACCCTTTAGTGCAGAATTTTAAAATTTAACAAAACGACTTTGAGAAAATGTGTTATTTTTGGGAAATCCTTTTGAACAGTTTTAAAAGTAGTCAGATTTTTTAAACATTGTTTCATTTTTATAAAAGTTGTTTTCAGGAAGTCGTTTTTTAAAAGAAGGATTTTTTTAAGGAAGCTGTTTCAGAATATGTGCAGTATTTTAGAAAATTTCGAAAGTTGTTTTTTCAAATCGGCTGTTAAGAACAAAGCACTGTTTCTCTAAAGATTAATCCTCCAGGATAATTTTTTTCGCAATTTTAGGGTTTTTGCATATTTAGGAATAGTGAAGTAAAGTAAATAAAGATTAAAGTGCTGAAAGTTTTTGCTTGGAGAAAGCAAGTGAAGGAGTTGTGGGTTGGAAAGGGGTGGGTGAAGTTCAGCAGAGGCATTCATTCATTAGCATTGTTTTGTCCGGAAAGCAACGCGAGATGCGAACGAGAACGCAAGCGAGAAAGAAGATAATGACGCGTCATGTTATGTTGGCTGGAGAAGAAAATGATTAATGATTCCCTCCAACAATCTCGTGCAAAGAGTAAATTTGAAATTGAAACCATTTAGGAAACCAAGTGGGGAGCAACACCACCACAAAGCCCACAACCACAAGCTATCGGCACGTTTCCATAATAAAAATTGCCCCATAATTGACTGAAACAAAATGAGGAAGCCTTCAAAATGTAAATAATAAGTAATTGGGTGTATGAAGCTGGTAGAAAGAAAGAAAGGTAGAAAAAAAGTAAATAGCGAACCTGCAACTTATTATTATTTTTTTAATTTTGAGGCACTCATCGTCCAATGGCACTCATCGGATGGGCAAAATCCGAACAAATCAAAGCAAAACATTATTCTAATTGTCAATGAATCCGCGCATTATAATTATCAATGCGCACATAGATAATAAAAGCTACGGGTATTTTTACACAAGAGTCCACATCCACAGTAGCGTCCGCAGGCATTTTTGGGCCTACTGCAAAACTGGATAGTATCCAGTGTAAGTATAACGAAATCGCATTTGTGTTTCCATAAATTTATGAAACTGCATAAGTTTTTTTGCTAATTTCGAAAAACCTATGTCTTTTTTTGTAAAAAATTAGAAAAAACTGCGTCTGCTTTTGTAACAAATTCGAAAAAATAAGTGTCTTTATGCAAATTTTAAATAAAATGCATCCGTTTTTGTGCAAATTTCAAAAAACTGCATCTGTTTTTGTGCAAATTTCAAAAAACTGCATCTGTTTTTGTGCGAATTTCAAAAAACTGCATCTGTTTTTG
>JAAXYX010003770.1:0-13600 GCA_036851915.1 Ptenothrix huangshanensis | reverse complement strand
TGATTGGATCGACTGTGGGTAGAGGAATCGCAGTGGATCTAATTATTGATACGTTTCCGTGGACTAATTTGAAATATCTGACGTAGAATGTGTTCATACTATCTGATATTAAAGTTTAAACATTTTGATCGCGGAATGCATGCATTACCACCGCATATATTTAATGCATGTACATAGTGAGCGATCTCGGAAGAAGAGTAATCGATTCGCTTTTCGGTCTTTATCATTTTGAGCTGAAATGGAGCTTTAGAGACGCACATGGGCGCCTACCTATATTATAGACCTTTAATGTAGGCTAATGCAGGTAGGCTGGCAAAAAATGCCAAATATAGGATATGCTGTAGGAAGGCTAATAATTTTCACCAAACGCCTACAAGGCTGATACAGTCTTGTAGGCAAAACAAAATGTATGTACGCTGTTGGTAAGCAGCATTTTGCAGCAAATAGTTTTTGAGCATTTTTTTATACATCCAAACATGTGTTTAGGAGTATTGTATTTAATTCGTTGTTTAAAATCATCCATTTTTGATATAGTAATATAATTGTTTTAAAAGTCTTCTTCACTTCGTGTAATGATTTTGTATTAAAATCGATAATTGCCTATTTTATAGGTCCTTTTTGTAGGCAGGCTAACTCGTGTACAAGCCTTGTAGGTAGGCTGATTCTAGAAGGTGTTTTGGCCTTGTAGGCAGGCTGAAGTTTTAAACACCTAAATATATGGGTATATGTAGGCACACGGAAATATGTATAAGTATAGGCAAAAATAGGGTAGGCATTTTATTTGCGCATCTCTGCGTTTAGAGTCGAATCTTTTCACATGCAGAATCCGCTATGTAATTACCTTCTGAGTCTCCAGCTCATTATCGTCATTTACTGGTTCGTGTGATAGTGTGTGTTGCCTCAAATCTCGATTCAGAGTCACAATCAGAAACCAATCAATTCATTTAAAATCATTATTACGGTAATTGTTTAGAGATGCGAATGTTTGATGTTGAAAATATTGTAATCGTTAGCAACCACAGCCATGCACAGTGATTATATTTTATATTCATCCAATTTTAAAAATCTCCAATATAGCTAAAAGCATTAGGTAAACGTAAGCGGCTAATAGAAGTGGACTCAAGAGGTTTGAAAGTAGTGTAGCAAAAGAAATGCAACACAATTGCATTGAAAATTTAAAGATAAATGAAAGAGTCCTGAACTGTCGTACTTCTACTGAAACAGGAGTTACAGGAGATTTCCAAGATACTGATTTGCCTGTTTTCATAATTCAATCCTGTGATGTGATATAATAAGATTTTATTATTGCGTTCATAAATGTTTTTTATGTTTTCTCAGGAAGACTGTAATTTCCAATAGTTGCAATTTAATGATTTGACAAAGACAAGGATAAAGCCGTTGATACTAGTTATTAGTTAGCGTTGGTACTAGTTCTGAATTCAACTTTTCACATAAATTACATTCTCTTTCCTTCAAGAGTGGAATCCGCAGGGTAAAGGTGGGTAATTGTGAACAATCCAAAATACAATTAGTAAGAGTAAATAAAAACTACCGCAATAACTTTTACAATTATGAGCGACAGTCATTTATAAATTTAAAATACACTGTGATGGTTTTTATTAACTCTTACTAATTGTATTTTAAAGTGTTCACAATTACCCGCCGTTCACAATTACCCACCTTTACCCTAATTGTTATGTTTCGCCTTTTAGGAAAATCAGAGAATACGCATTAAGTTTTCAACGACGATATGTGAGTTCTAAGTACATTTCATTTTAGCTTAATAAAATCATGTAAGGAGTATGTCATAGCTCGCCGGATACAAATATAGCAATTTCAAATTGCTGAAACGGAATTGTTACAACCTATTCCTATAATTTACTCTATTCGTAAAATTTTCTAACACGACATAACATAATACATCATTCGATGTGTGATCTTCACGAGTAGATTACGAATATGAACTGCAGCCAAACACAATTTTAAATTTTCTTGCATTTTTTGAACATGAAAAAGTACGAAAAAACGAGATTTTTCTCTACCTTTAATTTGTAGTAAAATTCTTATTTCTCTAGGATGGAATGTAGTTCGACCTGATGCTACTGATCTGGCTGTTTCGAGTTCGTCTAATTCTTGTTCTTGAAGTTCGGTATGATCTAATTGCATAATAGTGGATGCTGTTTCGTCGTCAGGGGTGAGTAGTTCTGAATTTATGTTACTATTATTGCCTGTGATGTTCATGCTTTTGTTTGTATGTACTTGGTTTGATCTATAATTATCTATGTTTTGGTTAGTCGTATTTTGTGCATTTGGATGTTGTTGATGGTCACTACCTACATTCTTGGCTGTAAGGTGTGATGAGGAATTGTTGGGATTAGGATCATTATTTGAGGGTTGGGGATTATTGGGGATCATTTGTGTTTGAACATTCGGATTTATCGTTACTTTCTTATTCGTTGTATTTATTATTGTTCTCTTTATTACTGGAGGCGGGGGGTTTGCTTCCGTTAGTAATGAGGGATGTATGGGGTCGAAGTTTTGACAACACTGTATGTTGAATATTTCTTGGGGGGACGCGAAGTTATTAATTATTTCTTTTTCTGGGCGGTCTATAATTATTCTATCTTTTATATGTATATGTCGTATTCTGTTATCTAAGCAGGGAGGAAATATTTTCGTCGCCTGCTTTAGAGTGATTATTTCTGGTTGTTGAGATTCATTGTTAAATCTTTTTATGTAAGGGGGTTGAAGTAGTTGCGGTTCTATATTTGGACTTGGATTATTTATTGGGGTTGCGATCCGGCAAATCCGCATGTTTACCGGCTGCTGGAGTTTAAAGGTGGGGTGTTGTTTGCGTTAATATTATTGGAGTTATTTCTGTTATTATTTTGTTGGGGATTATTGTTTGATTGGTTTTGTTGTTGATTGTTCATGGGGATCGCTTGTTGGTTTTGAGACGTGGGCGTTACGTCTTCGAAGTCAACTCGTCCTTGTTGTTGTTGTTGATTGTCGTTGTTGGGGTAAGTTATTTGTGGTTGTTGGTAATTGTTGTAGTTGTTGTTTCGATAGTGGTTGGAGTGGAAGATTCTTCCTCTGTATCCGCCGGTCCCTCTGGGGTTGTATCCTCTGGATCGATTGCCTCTATAGTTATAACTATAGTTGCCAGCATTGTAGCCTTCTCTACTATTGGGTTGGTAGGGGACTAATTGTTGGTTGCCTGTATTTTGGTTTGGGTCGTTTGTTATTTGTCTTTGGTTCTGTGGAGGGAAGTGTCCGTTTACTCGTCTGACACCTATGTTTTGCCAACAGTGGTCTTCTATGTGTCCTGGCTTTTTGCAGGTATCACAATATGTCAAGCGGAGTAGGGTCTTTATCTGTTTTCTAATTTCTTCTCGATCCGTAGTTTGACTTGATGATGATTGGTTCGGTTTCTTGTCCTTTTCTTTAGATTCATCTGGGAGTCCAATGTCGATAATCATCTGTTCAAGGCTGAGGGCGAAGTCGATGACAGTTCGGTGCTTCACCGCGGCCATGGCTAGTCGGAATTTCTCGGGTAAGCCTTGCTTGAAGTCGCGTATTAATTCGGCAGTCGTGGCGTTAGGATTTATTTCCAGCATAAGAGTTTTTCTTTTGTGGCAGTATTCTTGTGCTGTCATTTTGGTGGTAAGGATGGTTTTGTCTTTCTCTCTAAAAGCTAGTTCGGTGCGGCTTTCTGCAGTGAAGTTGCTTTTAATCTCATTATAAAATCTATCTAATAGTATTTTATTTTGCTCTGTGTTGATTTGGGTCGTGCTGAGAAATTCTGTTGCATTTTGTTTCCAGAATCCCTTAAACCAGCTTTTTATTGTGGGGGATTTGGTGTTGTCCGTGAATAGTTGGAGATGGTGAAGTAGATGAATCGGGTCGATTTCTAATGTTCTTCGTAATGTGTCTAGGTTTGTAGTCCACGTTTCGGAACATTCGTTTTCATGGTAAGGCTGCATGGAGGATTGTAATTCTTTTATCTTTCGGGTCGGATTGAAGTTGAGTCGGTCGATTTCAATGCGATGGCGATTGATATTGACTCGCTCCATTGCTTGGGCTAAGTCGTTTTCTCGTTGTTCGATTTCATGATTTGTCTCTCTGTAGCTTTGATCTAAGTCGTTATGCCGTTGAGAGATAGTCTGTAATGTTTGTCGTAGTTTTACTTCTTCTGCCTTTAGTTTGGTAAAATAGTCTTGTAGCTTTTGTTTTTCTTCATCAAAGTTGCCTGAGGTGAGTGTGTCGAAGTTAACTTCGATGTTTTCTTCTAATGTAGGTAATGTTATTGGTGGGGGGATTGGGATTGTTGAATTCATTGTTAATTGTTGTTGGGGGGATTGCATTGTGGAGTTTAAACTTAGTTGTTGTTGACTTTGGTTTGTTACAGGTCCTGGCGACGTCTGTAAGGATGACGAGCCGGTCTGTGATGAAGTAGGGGTCGAAGATGATGACTGATTAGCCGACATCTTTACGGTTTATCGTCGTTATATTTATTTCTTGTTATAATGGGGATCACAGTCTTCGTTCAAACACAAGGAAAACTTGGTAGAAGAGAGGATGGGAATTACGCTTTATGTAGGTAAGGATTTTAATGAACTGACTAATGTGTAAGGTGTGAGGTAGGGTGGTTGGTTGATGGATCTTTATTTTGGGTAATTATTCTCTAATTATTGATGGAAGGTGAGTGTGGTATCTATATGAATGTGTGGGCATGGACCTGTGCAGTTTTCGTTAATGCATATTAGGGACAATGCCGGAATGGTTGTTGACGCTTGCCAGAATGCGTGATATATCATTAATTGTGCATAAAATGTTAGAGGTTCGTTATTTCCGTTAATGATTGTAGATTGGATGAATACTGATGGTTCGTTTAATAGTTGGGTGAATATAGAGGCTTGGTTGCCGTGAACTATTGCTGTATATTTTACGTGAAATAATTCTGCTGACATTGGTGCCTAATTATCTTTCTAAGTTTAGTTATTTGGGCTACTGATGAGGTTAGATTAGTTAATGGAGTTGAAAGAACAGGTCTCAGGGTCACGAGTTATTCTTAAGCAAACTACATCGTAATTTGGGTATTTAAGAGAATAGGATTGAAATCTTTGTTTTAAAATAGATTGTTGGAAAAATGATAATGGTGTAAAAGGTTCGGTCTGAATTTTAGTATTGTTTTGAATTCGACTTGTTAAGTGGTGAGTAATGGAAATTCTTTGATTATTTAATTCTATTTGAAATTCTACTTGTTAGGTAGCGGTCATTGACTGTTTATTTAATTAGTTATATGCGGCAAGTAAGATGGGAATGGACATTCATTAGCATTACAAGATTCTTTGATACAGATAATTGTGGTTGTTAGATAAGTTGTTGGTAAAGAACTCAAAGTTTGGTTTAGAATGTGCTCTTGACCTTCTGTTATTGGATGGTTGGGGATAATGGAATATTCAACAATACGTTGGGTCGTAGTTGGGGTTGGTTGAGTGGTGATGTAAAGAATATTATTATGAATAATTACCTTGTATTTAACTTGATAAATTGGCATTACGTTAACATTCGGGGAAGAAAAATATCTATTTGCCTGGATATTGTTTTGGCCTAGTCTAATGATTTTTTAAAAGGCTAGTAAGTGATTATTTTTGAGTGATTTTCGACTAAATCTAGGAGTGGTAATACAGTGAGAATGGTACTATCGCAATGTTCCAGCTGACAGGTATTCTGGTTTGATAATGAGTAGCTGATAAGGAGATATTGGGAATGGATTTCTATTGATAGTATCGTGCATAGGTTCGGGAGTGTGATTTAAATTGTGGTATGTTCCGACTGTGATCGTACGAGGGCATAGTATTTGCCTATTGTCGATAATGGGTTCGTGAACTTGAAATGTAAGGTGATTTAAAGGGCAGTTGATGTTGTATCATGAAGTTTTGGTGCAGATTACTAGCTCCTAAAGTTCGATTCTAGATAAACTGGTGTAGTGCTGATCTAATTATGTATTTCTGATTTGAATCTAAATGTTGATAGTTATTTTTCGTTATCTTAATATTTCGTTTAAAGGTAGTGTTTCGGGATCGATGAAGTCGTTATCAATGCGATGCCTTCTTATACTTGTTATATAGGATTTAACGTGATGTGAATTCATAAGTCATGATGCAATCTGGTTTCTTTCTAAAGGTCAAGTTCGGTTGGATGAATATGACTTGTGAAATGTTTGGAAGGTTCAATGTCATATGTAATTATGTAATTATATAATATTTTCTGTTTCTAGTTATCTATGTCGGGGACCGTAGGAATGTCTACTGCTCTACGAACGTTTCTTAGAGGATTTGGATAAGTATGTACGTGATTAAATGGGCAGGGTGTATGAGGGCAACTAAGGTCAATGCAGATGAAACTGTGCTCGTGTTCTTGATCTGTTCTGCCTATTGCTGCTTTGGTGATTTATATTTGATTCTGATTTAAAGGTGGGTCGTTTCTATCGATAATCGAATATCTAACGTTTGTGGACTGTAACTTTGAACAGAACTTGCGAATTGGGCTTTATTCGTATTGAAAAGGTGACTAAAATGAAACCGAGTTTTAATGTTATTATCGAAATGATTAATTTGAAATTGTAGATTGAATGTTGAACTGAGGTTGGCAGTATCGTTTAACTTAATATTGGGTCGTTAATCTAATCCAAGATCGTTTGAAAAACAGTTATCATGTTCGCAAGCTGTATCTAAGGAAACTAATTTTTGTGTAGGTACTATTCTGGATAAGTTGTGAAATGCTGTACGTAATAGATTTTTTTGTTGACTTGTTAGTGGGTAGGAGTTATTATAAGAAAATTGGATGATTGGATCGACTGTGGGTAGAGGAATCGCAGTGGATCTAATTATTGATACGTTTCCGTGGACTAATTTGAAATATCTGACGTAGAATGTGTTCATACTATCTGATATTAAAGTTTAAACATTTTGATCGCGGAATGCATGCATTACCACCGCATATATTTAATGCATGTACATAGTGAGCGATCTCGGAAGAAGAGTAATCGATTCGCTTTTCGGTCTTTATCATTTTGAGCTGAAATGGAGCTTTAGAGACGCACATGGGCGCCTACCTATATTATAGACCTTTAATGTAGGCTAATGCAGGTAGGCTGGCAAAAAATGCCAAATATAGGATATGCTGTAGGAAGGCTAATAATTTTCACCAAACGCCTACAAGGCTGATACAGTCTTGTAGGCAAAACAAAATGTATGTACGCTGTTGGTAAGCAGCATTTTGCAGCAAATAGTTTTTGAGCATTTTTTTATACATCCAAACATGTGTTTAGGAGTATTGTATTTAATTCGTTGTTTAAAATCATCCATTTTTGATATAGTAATATAATTGTTTTAAAAGTCTTCTTCACTTCGTGTAATGATTTTGTATTAAAATCGATAATTGCCTATTTTATAGGTCCTTTTTGTAGGCAGGCTAACTCGTGTACAAGCCTTGTAGGTAGGCTGATTCTAGAAGGTGTTTTGGCCTTGTAGGCAGGCTGAAGTTTTAAACACCTAAATATATGGGTATATGTAGGCACACGGAAATATGTATAAGTATAGGCAAAAATAGGGTAGGCATTTTATTTGCGCATCTCTGCGTTTAGAGTCGAATCTTTTCACATGCAGAATCCGCTATGTAATTACCTTCTGAGTCTCCAGCTCATTATCGTCATTTACTGGTTCGTGTGATAGTGTGTGTTGCCTCAAATCTCGATTCAGAGTCACAATCAGAAACCAATCAATTCATTTAAAATCATTATTACGGTAATTGTTTAGAGATGCGAATGTTTGATGTTGAAAATATTGTAATCGTTAGCAACCACAGCCATGCACAGTGATTATATTTTATATTCATCCAATTTTAAAAATCTCCAATATAGCTAAAAGCATTAGGTAAACGTAAGCGGCTAATAGAAGTGGACTCAAGAGGTTTGAAAGTAGTGTAGCAAAAGAAATGCAACACAATTGCATTGAAAATTTAAAGATAAATGAAAGAGTCCTGAACTGTCGTACTTCTACTGAAACAGGAGTTACAGGAGATTTCCAAGATACTGATTTGCCTGTTTTCATAATTCAATCCTGTGATGTGATATAATAAGATTTTATTATTGCGTTCATAAATGTTTTTTATGTTTTCTCAGGAAGACTGTAATTTCCAATAGTTGCAATTTAATGATTTGACAAAGACAAGGATAAAGCCGTTGATACTAGTTATTAGTTAGCGTTGGTACTAGTTCTGAATTCAACTTTTCACATAAATTACATTCTCTTTCCTTCAAGAGTGGAATCCGCAGGGTAAAGGTGGGTAATTGTGAACAATCCAAAATACAATTAGTAAGAGTAAATAAAAACTACCGCAATAACTTTTACAATTATGAGCGACAGTCATTTATAAATTTAAAATACACTGTGATGGTTTTTATTAACTCTTACTAATTGTATTTTAAAGTGTTCACAATTACCCGCCGTTCACAATTACCCACCTTTACCCTAATTGTTATGTTTCGCCTTTTAGGAAAATCAGAGAATACGCATTAAGTTTTCAACGACGATATGTGAGTTCTAAGTACATTTCATTTTAGCTTAATAAAATCATGTAAGGAGTATGTCATAGCTCGCCGGATACAAATATAGCAATTTCAAATTGCTGAAACGGAATTGTTACAACCTATTCCTATAATTTACTCTATTCGTAAAATTTTCTAACACGACATAACATAATACATCATTCGATGTGTGATCTTCACGAGTAGATTACGAATATGAACTGCAGCCAAACACAATTTTAAATTTTCTTGCATTTTTTGAACATGAAAAAGTACGAAAAAACGAGATTTTTCTCTACCTTTAATTTGTAGTAAAATTCTTATTTCTCTAGGATGGAATGTAGTTCGACCTGATGCTACTGATCTGGCTGTTTCGAGTTCGTCTAATTCTTGTTCTTGAAGTTCGGTATGATCTAATTGCATAATAGTGGATGCTGTTTCGTCGTCAGGGGTGAGTAGTTCTGAATTTATGTTACTATTATTGCCTGTGATGTTCATGCTTTTGTTTGTATGTACTTGGTTTGATCTATAATTATCTATGTTTTGGTTAGTCGTATTTTGTGCATTTGGATGTTGTTGATGGTCACTACCTACATTCTTGGCTGTAAGGTGTGATGAGGAATTGTTGGGATTAGGATCATTATTTGAGGGTTGGGGATTATTGGGGATCATTTGTGTTTGAACATTCGGATTTATCGTTACTTTCTTATTCGTTGTATTTATTATTGTTCTCTTTATTACTGGAGGCGGGGGGTTTGCTTCCGTTAGTAATGAGGGATGTATGGGGTCGAAGTTTTGACAACACTGTATGTTGAATATTTCTTGGGGGGACGCGAAGTTATTAATTATTTCTTTTTCTGGGCGGTCTATAATTATTCTATCTTTTATATGTATATGTCGTATTCTGTTATCTAAGCAGGGAGGAAATATTTTCGTCGCCTGCTTTAGAGTGATTATTTCTGGTTGTTGAGATTCATTGTTAAATCTTTTTATGTAAGGGGGTTGAAGTAGTTGCGGTTCTATATTTGGACTTGGATTATTTATTGGGGTTGCGATCCGGCAAATCCGCATGTTTACCGGCTGCTGGAGTTTAAAGGTGGGGTGTTGTTTGCGTTAATATTATTGGAGTTATTTCTGTTATTATTTTGTTGGGGATTATTGTTTGATTGGTTTTGTTGTTGATTGTTCATGGGGATCGCTTGTTGGTTTTGAGACGTGGGCGTTACGTCTTCGAAGTCAACTCGTCCTTGTTGTTGTTGTTGATTGTCGTTGTTGGGGTAAGTTATTTGTGGTTGTTGGTAATTGTTGTAGTTGTTGTTTCGATAGTGGTTGGAGTGGAAGATTCTTCCTCTGTATCCGCCGGTCCCTCTGGGGTTGTATCCTCTGGATCGATTGCCTCTATAGTTATAACTATAGTTGCCAGCATTGTAGCCTTCTCTACTATTGGGTTGGTAGGGGACTAATTGTTGGTTGCCTGTATTTTGGTTTGGGTCGTTTGTTATTTGTCTTTGGTTCTGTGGAGGGAAGTGTCCGTTTACTCGTCTGACACCTATGTTTTGCCAACAGTGGTCTTCTATGTGTCCTGGCTTTTTGCAGGTATCACAATATGTCAAGCGGAGTAGGGTCTTTATCTGTTTTCTAATTTCTTCTCGATCCGTAGTTTGACTTGATGATGATTGGTTCGGTTTCTTGTCCTTTTCTTTAGATTCATCTGGGAGTCCAATGTCGATAATCATCTGTTCAAGGCTGAGGGCGAAGTCGATGACAGTTCGGTGCTTCACCGCGGCCATGGCTAGTCGGAATTTCTCGGGTAAGCCTTGCTTGAAGTCGCGTATTAATTCGGCAGTCGTGGCGTTAGGATTTATTTCCAGCATAAGAGTTTTTCTTTTGTGGCAGTATTCTTGTGCTGTCATTTTGGTGGTAAGGATGGTTTTGTCTTTCTCTCTAAAAGCTAGTTCGGTGCGGCTTTCTGCAGTGAAGTTGCTTTTAATCTCATTATAAAATCTATCTAATAGTATTTTATTTTGCTCTGTGTTGATTTGGGTCGTGCTGAGAAATTCTGTTGCATTTTGTTTCCAGAATCCCTTAAACCAGCTTTTTATTGTGGGGGATTTGGTGTTGTCCGTGAATAGTTGGAGATGGTGAAGTAGATGAATCGGGTCGATTTCTAATGTTCTTCGTAATGTGTCTAGGTTTGTAGTCCACGTTTCGGAACATTCGTTTTCATGGTAAGGCTGCATGGAGGATTGTAATTCTTTTATCTTTCGGGTCGGATTGAAGTTGAGTCGGTCGATTTCAATGCGATGGCGATTGATATTGACTCGCTCCATTGCTTGGGCTAAGTCGTTTTCTCGTTGTTCGATTTCATGATTTGTCTCTCTGTAGCTTTGATCTAAGTCGTTATGCCGTTGAGAGATAGTCTGTAATGTTTGTCGTAGTTTTACTTCTTCTGCCTTTAGTTTGGTAAAATAGTCTTGTAGCTTTTGTTTTTCTTCATCAAAGTTGCCTGAGGTGAGTGTGTCGAAGTTAACTTCGATGTTTTCTTCTAATGTAGGTAATGTTATTGGTGGGGGGATTGGGATTGTTGAATTCATTGTTAATTGTTGTTGGGGGGATTGCATTGTGGAGTTTAAACTTAGTTGTTGTTGACTTTGGTTTGTTACAGGTCCTGGCGACGTCTGTAAGGATGACGAGCCGGTCTGTGATGAAGTAGGGGTCGAAGATGATGACTGATTAGCCGACATCTTTACGGTTTATCGTCGTTATATTTATTTCTTGTTATAATGGGGATCACAGTCTTCGTTCAAACACAAGGAAAACTTGGTAGAAGAGAGGATGGGAATTACGCTTTATGTAGGTAAGGATTTTAATGAACTGACTAATGTGTAAGGTGTGAGGTAGGGTGGTTGGTTGATGGATCTTTATTTTGGGTAATTATTCTCTAATTATTGATGGAAGGTGAGTGTGGTATCTATATGAATGTGTGGGCATGGACCTGTGCAGTTTTCGTTAATGCATATTAGGGACAATGCCGGAATGGTTGTTGACGCTTGCCAGAATGCGTGATATATCATTAATTGTGCATAAAATGTTAGAGGTTCGTTATTTCCGTTAATGATTGTAGATTGGATGAATACTGATGGTTCGTTTAATAGTTGGGTGAATATAGAGGCTTGGTTGCCGTGAACTATTGCTGTATATTTTACGTGAAATAATTCTGCTGACATTGGTGCCTAATTATCTTTCTAAGTTTAGTTATTTGGGCTACTGATGAGGTTAGATTAGTTAATGGAGTTGAAAGAACAGGTCTCAGGGTCACGAGTTATTCTTAAGCAAACTACATCGTAATTTGGGTATTTAAGAGAATAGGATTGAAATCTTTGTTTTAAAATAGATTGTTGGAAAAATGATAATGGTGTAAAAGGTTCGGTCTGAATTTTAGTATTGTTTTGAATTCGACTTGTTAAGTGGTGAGTAATGGAAATTCTTTGATTATTTAATTCTATTTGAAATTCTACTTGTTAGGTAGCGGTCATTGACTGTTTATTTAATTAGTTATATGCGGCAAGTAAGATGGGAATGGACATTCATTAGCATTACAAGATTCTTTGATACAGATAATTGTGGTTGTTAGATAAGTTGTTGGTAAAGAACTCAAAGTTTGGTTTAGAATGTGCTCTTGACCTTCTGTTATTGGATGGTTGGGGATAATGGAATATTCAACAATACGTTGGGTCGTAGTTGGGGTTGGTTGAGTGGTGATGTAAAGAATATTATTATGAATAATTACCTTGTATTTAACTTGATAAATTGGCATTACGTTAACATTCGGGGAAGAAAAATATCTATTTGCCTGGATATTGTTTTGGCCTAGTCTAATGATTTTTTAAAAGGCTAGTAAGTGATTATTTTTGAGTGATTTTCGACTAAATCTAGGAGTGGTAATACAGTGAGAATGGTACTATCGCAATGTTCCAGCTGACAGGTATTCTGGTTTGATAATGAGTAGCTGATAAGGAGATATTGGGAATGGATTTCTATTGATAGTATCGTGCATAGGTTCGGGAGTGTGATTTAAATTGTGGTATGTTCCGACTGTGATCGTACGAGGGCATAGTATTTGCCTATTGTCGATAATGGGTTCGTGAACTTGAAATGTAAGGTGATTTAAAGGGCAGTTGATGTTGTATCATGAAGTTTTGGTGCAGATTACTAGCTCCTAAAGTTCGATTCTAGATAAACTGGTGTAGTGCTGATCTAATTATGTATTTCTGATTTGAATCTAAATGTTGATAGTTATTTTTCGTTATCTTAATATTTCGTTTAAAGGTAGTGTTTCGGGATCGATGAAGTCGTTATCAATGCGATGCCTTCTTATACTTGTTATATAGGATTTAACGTGATGTGAATTCATAAGTCATGATGCAAT
Source organism: Ptenothrix huangshanensis (assembly GCA_036851915.1). Taxonomy (NCBI): domain Eukaryota; kingdom Metazoa; phylum Arthropoda; class Collembola; order Symphypleona; family Dicyrtomidae; genus Ptenothrix; species Ptenothrix huangshanensis. The sequence continues at coordinate 578 of JAAXYX010003770.1, read as the reverse complement.
CTGGTTTCTTTCTAAAGGTCAAGTTCGGTTGGATGAATATGACTTGTGAAATGTTTGGAAGGTTCAATGTCATATGTAATTATGTAATTATATAATATTTTCTGTTTCTAGTTATCTATGTCGGGGACCGTAGGAATGTCTACTGCTCTACGAACGTTTCTTAGAGGATTTGGATAAGTATGTACGTGATTAAATGGGCAGGGTGTATGAGGGCAACTAAGGTCAATGCAGATGAAACTGTGCTCGTGTTCTTGATCTGTTCTGCCTATTGCTGCTTTGGTGATTTATATTTGATTCTGATTTAAAGGTGGGTCGTTTCTATCGATAATCGAATATCTAACGTTTGTGGACTGTAACTTTGAACAGAACTTGCGAATTGGGCTTTATTCGTATTGAAAAGGTGACTAAAATGAAACCGAGTTTTAATGTTATTATCGAAATGATTAATTTGAAATTGTAGATTGAATGTTGAACTGAGGTTGGCAGTATCGTTTAACTTAATATTGGGTCGTTAATCTAATCCAAGATCGTTTGAAAAACAGTTATCATGTTCGCAAGCTGTATCTAAGGAAACTAAT